>JAQZBX010041170.1:0-22445 GCA_029593785.1 Cabassous unicinctus
TGGTTCTCTTGTCTGTCTGCTCATTGTTTGCTCCCCTTCTTCAGGAGGAACCAGGAACTGAACCTGGGACCTCCCACAGGAAGTTTGTGGCATCTGCTCATTGTGGCAGGGGTGGCATCTGCTCATCTTCTTTTAGGAGGCACTGGGACCCGAACCCAGGACCTCCCATGTGGTAGGCAGCCCAACTAGTTGAGCCACATCTTCCCTGTAGTGAGTTTTTGATGATATGAAACTATGGGGAAAGTCTGGACTTTTGTTTTTGTTTTTGTTTTCCACATCAGTTCTTCCCCGTTTGGGAAGATGGATTAATGGTTTTCAAAATGAGTTATTTGCAGCACAAGTTTGAAAACCTAGCTTGAGAAAATACACGAGTTAACCGAAATGAACTATGTGAAATCAAGAATATTGACAGATACTTTCATGTGGCTGTCTTCACACTAAACTTGAGTTTCACAGTAAAGATGATACTACTACTGTCCAACTAGTGCACTGATAGAAATAGGTAACAATCTTAATGTGTAGAATATTCTTTATACCTATTTAAAATATGGGTTTTAGTATTATGGAGATGCAAATGAGCCACTTTTTCTTTTCCTTTCTCCAGACAATAACCCAAAAAAAACATTGCTCTTGCAGTGACATATAAAAACAAATTCTGCATACTGAGAGGGCAATTCACTAGGAATGTTTGCAGCTAAAAAGAAAGCATCCTTTTTGTCTGTTATTTTAGTTTTTGAATTTGAAGTAAAGTTTGAATTTTAAAAAAGGCATCCTGACTAGTCACAGTTCGATTAAAAAGCACATACACAAGTAAAAATTGCTAGAAGTTATTAATCTGTTTCAGAATCAACTTTTAAGGTGAAGCTTATCTTATAGATTTTACCAGATTTTCTCCTTTGTTATAGGACAGATTGTTTTGATACAGACGGGGGAAGCAAGATAAAACAAAACAAAACCTTCCTACTCTCTTATTGAAGGTTATCATCAATTGGCAGATTTTTTATGCGCTCAGAGGACATACTCAAATAATTGCTTGAGACTGAGATTAATTTAGTGTAGTGGTTTGGAACTGTATGTACCCCAGAAAAAACATGCTCTTAAACTTAATCCATTCCTGTGGGTGTGAACCCATTAGAAGTAAGACTTTTTAATGAGGTTATTTCAGTTAAGGTGTGGCCCACCTCAGTCAGGGTGGGTATTAATCCCATTACTGGTGGTGTTTTTGTTTTTGCTGAGTGAAATTCAGACGAGAAAGCCAGAGGAAATAAGCTGAAATCAATGAAACTTGGAGTGTAGAGGCCAGGAGAGACTGCCATGTGACAAGCTAAGGATCAAGAATTACAAGCAACCAGTCCTAAAACACAACAGTCTTTGGGGAGAAAGCATAGTCTTGATGATACCTTGATTTGGACTTCTTTAGCCTCAAAACTCTGTAAGTTAATAAATTCCCATTGTTCAAACCAACCCATTTCATGATATTTGCTTGAGCAGCCTAGGTAACTAAAAATACCTACTTAACCTTCATTGAACTAAAGCTCAAGTTCCAGTACACTTTTTTGTATATATTTATCTCCCCACATCCTTGCCGCAATATTTATGTCTGAAAATATTTAATTGTTAAATACTTGATATTATAGTAGCTGGTATAGAAATTTTCTACAAGATAGCTTTTAGCAAGCACAGCAGAATGGGGGTATGCAAACTAACAAGGCAAAACCACAGGCATAGTTAGGTGACCTCCAGCTCATTGTGAATTGAGTGCTTCAGGAACCAATGTACATGGGGAGGAGAAAATGGTAAATTGTACTTAAAGCCCATCAAAACATAAAGTTCTAATTCAAATTAAGAGAGTATTATGGGAAGCAGATGTGGCTCAAGTGGTTGAGCTCCCGCCTACCTTAGTTCCTGGTGCCTCCTAAAGAAGATGAGCAAGGCAGCAAGCTGACACAGCAAGAGACACAAGGAGGAAAACACAATGAGAGACGCAGCAAGCAGGGAATGGAGGTGGCTCAAACAATTAGGCATCTCACTCCCACATGGGAGGTCCCAGGTTCGGTTCCTGGTGCTGCCTAAAAGGAAGATGAGCACACAACGAACAGACAATGAGTGCAAACATGAGGGGGTTGGGAGAAATGAATAAATCTTTGGGGAAAAAAAGAATATTATTAGGATTGTTTATCCTTTTTGAACCAATTTGTAATGAAATGGGAAGTATCTTTGAATGCTTACTTAGCTAGGGAAAGTTGCTGATCAGAATTTTTGAACTTAGGGTTAAATTGTATTTATCTTTGTGGAAAGAAAAGTAATGAAAAGGCTTTGAAAACCTGGCTAAAATGATGACTTCTTGCTCAGTTATACAGCAGCTTTCAGAGTCTGTTTATTTAGCAGGTAATTTTTCAAGGCTTGACACTCACCAACTAGAGAGCAAACAGAATCTTTTCACCACATATGATGTGATTGTGCCTCTTCAACCAGAAGGTGAACATCTAAATTTTCACCCACAGAAACCTGAAAATGTTTAATTGTACTACCACCTTCCTGCTCATCTCAAAAGAACAGGAAATGACTTGTTGTTTGTATCAGTGCATTTAGTTAGTCTGGGTTCTCAAAATACCATGCAACACCAAGCAAGGCAGAGAAACTTCTTGGATGCTAATGTGCCATGATAGCTTTCTTCATTTCAGCCAGTTTTCCAAAATTACAATATAACAGCAGCTTACTCATTAACTAGTAAGACATGTAAGAAACACTTTCCAAGCTGGTATCTTAAACTTATATTCCTGTGAATAAGATTCACAGGAATTTTAAGATAGAATAAGATTTCAAAAAAAAATTAGAACTTTCAGTGACTGCTTTAGGCTTGATCCCCAGGTCCCTCAAGAATACAGAATTCCCTCCCCTCTGCTGATTGTTACACTTCGGTGGAAATATTTGTTACTGCCTGTAGTGTTGTCATTTACCAAGGGTGTTCTTAAATTTTCAAGGCACCATTAATTTTACTTCATTTTAACTTAAAAAAAATAAGCATACTTGTTTTGCCTTTTTTCCCCGAGTTTTTTGTTGCCGTTTGTCTTAGTTTGCCAAAGGCTGCTGATGGAAAAGTACCAGAAACGGGTTGGCTTTTATAATGGGAGTTTTATTTGGGGTAAAAGCTTACAGTTCCAAGGTTGTGAAATGTCCAAACCAAGGCACCATCAGAGAAGCTTTCTCACCAGAGTCAGCTACCGTAGATCCTGGTGGCTGGCCACGTGATGAAGATGGCCACTTATCTCTGCTCAGGTCTCTGCCTTCCCCTCCAGAATCTACCCTCTTCTGGAGCTCAGCTGTGGACAGCCAGGCATAAGGCTTGTTGTCCCTTACCTTGTCTTCTCAATCTTTCGGGGCCTCTCTGCCTTTTTGCAGCTGTAGGTGAATCTAGAGTCATTTCTCTCACATGGCCAGATCAAATATGGCAGAGCTCCCTTTTCCTCTGTGTTTTCTGTCTCCGTTTTTATCAGACCCAGCAAGAGGGCAGAGACTCAACCTGAGTCACACCTTCCTGACGTCCAGTCAAAAGGGTCTCATACCCACAGGAATGAGTTAGTTCAAAAACAATTTTTTTCTTTTTGGGATTCATAAAAGAACTTCAAACTGTAAGTGTTTTAAGAATATCATGTGGGGAATTCCGAGGACATCTGATGCCTTTTATAGAAGTATTAATATAGATAGTAGCAAATGCTTGTTGGTCAAACGGAGAGACACCTAAAGAAATGTCAACACATTCCAATACAGGTGTCACTCCAATAATATACAGTACAACCCCCTTCAATACAGGTGTCCAATAACAGGGTTGCCAGCAAAAGCACAACACACACAGACTGATGGAAAGACGTTTTACTCAGAGAAAAGACAAGCAAGAACAGCTTCACTAGTAGTGGGCATTGGTTCCCCATAGCCAATAGGTCTCAATCTGGGGGACCAGGGAGGAGTTGTTCTATGCACAGCACCCCTCTCTTATTTGTGTGTCATAGTGGAGGAACCCTGCCCCCTCCCAGCCAGGGAGAGATATACCACCAGGGTGTGAACTGATGTCATAAAAGATGCCTACCAGGGGAGTGCATGTAGCTCAACCAGATGTAGTTCACGTGGTTGAACGCCTGCCTCCCACATACCAGGTCCTGGGTTCCATCCCCCATACCTCCTAAAAACACAAAAAAACTCTCATTGGGGAGTGGATATAGCTTAGCGGTTGAGCGCCTGCTTCCCATCTGTGAGGTCCTGGGTTCAATCCCTGGTACCTCCTAAAAAAAATTCCCCCCCAAAACAAAATCAAAACCAAAACGCCCACCAGAATCAAGACGTCTCCAGTGACTATCTTCATATGCTTGGGACACTAGGGGAAGGAATGTACTGGCAGTTCCCTTCTAGGGGATTGTGTTTTATCCCACCAGGCCAACACACTTGGTCCTGAGCACCGGATCTATTTGAGGGTCCCAGCAAAAGGCAGCAGGCAAGCTAGAATTATCCCCTGCCACATGCTTATTATGCATCAGGTCTGGTTCTAAGCATACATAACATTTATTCCTTGCATCAACTCTATGTGATAGTAATTGTTATCCCCCTTATTACAGATACGAGCAGAGAATTTAATTTGCCAAAGCTTACACAACTGTGAGTTATGGAGCCAGGATTTTGAAGGCCCGCAAACATCCACATGTATTTATATATTAGCTATTTAAAATAGTCATGCCACTGTGTAATGTAGATCAGTTCCATCTGAATGATTTCTACAATAAAGTTCATTTTGTAGGGTAACCCAGCACATACTGAAATGAAAGAGGCACTTAATGTCCTATGAACTTTTTTCTTTCTGTTTTGCTTTATAATAAAGTTCCAGTTGCCCTTTACTAAATATTTACTAAATTGACTTAATGATTCACACATTGAGTTGTAGCCCTCAGTTTGAAAGACACAATGTAGATGATTATTATCAAATGTAATACCATTTTTCTGTGCTTAAAAATGAATGAAAATGCTTGGAAATAAAATACATGGAAGCACCAAGCTAGGTAATTGAATAAATGTGCACATAAAACATTGTGCCAAACCAAGAACTTAAATTCAATTGTTAACAGGTAAGTTTATATGGACAAAAAGGTCAGTCTGTATAGCACCTGTTAAATATTAGGTGATTATGGTCTTCTGCAAGTTTTCTAAAACAGTTATGCAAGTGAGGCTTGTGGCATTCTCCTTTTGAAAGGTACATATGAATTAGGAAGAATATAGATGTTAGAAACTGAACAATATTTAAGGCTTTGAGTGCTTGTATGTGGATTTTTAGGATGTAAAAGGACCCTCTTCTATTAATAATTGCTCATGTACCAAGTCTTAATGCTTAGTCATAAGGGGTCCAGGCCTTGTTTCTTAAAAATTTTAAAGCCAACAGGTGCTTCTAATTCTTTAATGGGACCCACTGACTAATGAGCTTTATAGCCGTAGTTGGTAAAGGATACATGCAGACACAGGGTGAAAAGTGTGCTAGCTCAAGGAAAATGCGTGGGATTGACTGATTTCAATTGAGAGGTTCAGGAAAGGAATTAGCATTTATTTAGCAATTTCTGTTTGCCAGGTGCATTATATACATTGCAGTGAGACTATAAAGTGATAGAAAAGCCTTTCTTTTCCCCACATTTTCTTTTTCCTCCAGTGGTGGAGCTGACCAAAAATCTCCTTGCATTTAATGTGTTTAATCATTTTCTAACTAAAATCAAGTGAGTTACATGGGCTTTTAAGGATCATCTCCTACCACCCTGTTATTTTGCTAGAAGGAAGGAGAACTATCATTTGGGGAATTCCTACTATGTATCAGGCACAGACGTAGGTGTTTTTACAAATGATATCTTATTTAATCTTTACAGTAACTCTGAGAAGTTGGTATTTGGTGTTTAATTTTCAAAGAGAGTTTAAAAATGAGTTAACAGAATTAGAAGGAACCAAATGCAGCCTTCTGGGTGATTCTGGCTAACAGAGCTTGCCGGTTTTTGATTCTCTGCATTGGTCTCTTGTGATTGGCGTAGTATTTTCTTAGTGCCATCTAGTGGTGAACTGCGTTGGGGGAGTCACATTGATGAGGTTGAGGAGGGAGTCATTTAGAGTGCAGTGGGAAGCATGAATACTCTTAAGCAGTATTTGGTCAAGTTATATCCGACTTTAAATCCAGGGTTGCATACATTAAACCCTGATATGTGCACAAAATTTTTATTGAGACTGCTGTTGTAATCATTGGTTGTACATTATTTTTGAGTAAGGTATGTGGTTTGTTTTAGAAGTTGAAGCATGATAGCAATCCTGTCATTCCATTGTAAGTTTATAATGGTTATGATTGTATATTTCCTTCAGAATTTAAAAGGAAAATTCATGTCTTTGTATAAGGATGAACAGGAATAATTAGTCATTACTTTATTTGAGCTGGTCTTAGGGATCCTCCTGTGACACCAAATATTGGGAGAGTCAGATTTTTACTGGTTTCCATTAGTGACATAGAGTTTAGCAACCTCCTCTCATTAATCAAATTTAGATTTGATACTGTCGAGGATAAGTTTCATGAAATGTCTGTTTTCTGTTCTCCTGGTTCTCCTACCTATATGTTCTCTGCCTCTTGAAAGCATTCTTTTTGAGGGGTTAGGGGGACTCATTCCTGCCCTCCAGCCCTTTAAATATATGCTTCAGTTATCTCTATTAGGTTCGTTCTTTATCCTTTGAAGATTTAGCCATACTGATACCGATTCTACTTTTTTTGACAACTACTAAATATATTTCTTCAGATGTGGTTTCCTTTGGGCTACATGTCTATATATTTTTTTAACTGACTGGGCATTTTCATTTTGGTGGGGTTTTTTGTTTTTCCAATCACTTCATATTTCAGTCTTTCTAAAATTAAGCTCTTCCTCTTTCTAGATCTAGGCTTCTTCACATAATTTACCTGTTTCTCAATACCATCACTCTCTTAGACAGTTATTTGTCTCTAACTCCTTTTACCCGTGAGGTTTTGCCAGCATAGGATTTCTTGAATGTTCAGCTTATTGATCTAAAGAATTTCATATTAAACGCATTTTGAATGTCTGGATGATCATCATTTAACCTAGAACTGCCATAAGACTATGTACTTCTTGCCAGATGGTTACTTAAAGTAGAGGGTACAGTTGATGGTGACCTTGCAAGCCAGACATGATTCAGGGATGTTACTTTAGCTTTTACATTTGTTAACTTTTTGCTTTTGTAATCCTTAAAGTTGTCAGTATAGCAAAAATCGACCCCTGAGAATTACACATGTTAACCTACTTCATATTTAAGATCTAGCTGAATGGATCTTATAACTACTGTAATTTCACAGTATTGATGAACATAAATGGATACTGGCAGTAACAGTCGTGAAACAATGACAGTTTGTCAGAGATACTGCTAATACTACTGTGATCAGTTACCTACATTCATAATTGAAGGAATTGTCAAATTTTCGGTTAGACATTAGTGAAAATAAAGATATACTTTTTTTCTTCTATTCTATTCACAGGCCCCCTGAATTCTATTAATGGTTTCCCCCAAGAAACTTTGCTTCCCCTCCTTCCCCTTCTGGGTAACTTTTAATTGGTTTTTGTTTTTATCCTCCCTCTTTTTTCTTTTTGAAAAGAAAAATATATTTGTTAGTATATTTCTTTCCCTCCCTTCGTACTCAAAGTACCACACTTTAAACACTGTTCCATACCTTTTCTCAGTTAATTCATCCACCAAGAATCAATATATTATCAATACGTGGAGGTTTTCCTCATTCCTTTTTATAACCACACAGTACTCCATTGTGGTTGTGTGGCTATACCATAACTTATTTCTCCTGTGCCCTGTTGATGGATTTGGGGGTGGTTTCTAGTCTTTTGCAGTTATTAAATTTTATGAGGATGACTTTTTGTGTTTATTGCCAGTTACAGGAATAAATTCCTTGAACTGGGATTGGTGGGTCACAGGCTGAATGCATTTATAATGTAATTAGATAAATACAGCTAAATTCCTAATTGTATAATTGAGCATTTTCACCAATAGTTAAATTGTTTTGAATTTTTAATGAAGTGCCTTGTCACATTCTGGAATCCAGAGATAAATTTTTGGAGGTTTAAAAGAGAACCTTTGGGGAAGCGGATGTGTCTCAAGCGATTGAGCTCCCGTCTACCACATGGGAGGTCCTGGGTTCGGTTCCTGGTGCCTCCTAAAGAAGACAAGACAAGCAAGACAGTGAGCTGACACAACGAGATGATGCAACAGAGAGACACAGGGAGGAAAACACAATGAAAGACACAACAAAGCAGGGGGCAGAGGTGGCTCAAGCAGTTAGGTGTCTATCTCCCGCATAGGAGGTCCCAGGTTTGGTTCTGGTGCCTCCAAAGGGAGGATGAGCACACAACGAACAGACACAGCAAGTGCAGACAATGGAGTGTGTGTGTATGTGTGTGAAATAAATAGTCTTAAAAAAGAGAGTCTTTGCAATCCTTAATTCTTTCCATGCCTTTGCTATCTATATCCCGTTAGTTCATTGCCATAATTCCTACTTAGTGTGTTCTTAAACATCTGTCCTTTCTTTTCTTATTGCTGTAAGTATAAGTTGAACCATTAGCTCAACCCTAATAGCCTCCCAACTAATTTCACTGCCTTTATGTTCTCTTCAGTTCAAACCCAACAGAACTGTTAGACTAATGTTTCCAAAATCACGTTAATCATGTCACTTTACCCTGAAACCTTCCATGACTCTGTTGCCCATACAAAGGCCTCTCATCTTAATACTATAAACCCATCCTTCCTGCCTCTCACAACAAGTCCTTCATTGGATATCCAGCCAAACTGGATAACTTAGTCTCTTGTGATTTGTGTTTTTCTGCCTCGTTATTGCAGTTTTTGTCCATATCTTTAATATGGCAGAAAATTACCTGTGGGGAATGGATGTGGCTCACGCGGTTGGGGACTTGCTTCCCACATGGGAGGTGTCCCAGGTTTGGTCCCCAGTGCCTCCTAAAAACAACAACAATAAGGAAACAAATGAAGAAACCTACTCAAGGGAGCCGTCATGACTCAGTGGTTGAGCGCCGGCTTCCACATATGAGGTCTCGGGTTCAATCCCTGGCCCTCAACCTTAATATATATATGTATGCACGTGTCATATATCTCTTCTAGCACCCTCAACTAAATCTCTTAAATTATGTTTTCACCCATTTATATATCATCTCAGGAGAATGTAAACCCATCTCTTGGTAATATCTTACATAGCAGTTCTTAAAGCTTTCTTTCTGATAAGAGCACTGAGTAATACTACTTTTAGTGCTTATGGGTGGGAAGACCCATGTATATGTAGAACCTGGTCATTTTATAGAGAGGCATCCCTTTTTGTGAATGAACTGAAATTAACCTGTAAGTAATTATACCTGGTATCCTTGAAAGCTGGTGGGTCTTTTTTGGGGGGGTGGGGGGGTGGGTGTTTACTAGTTTTATTGGGGTAAAACTTACCTACCATAAAAATCACTTACTTTAAGCATATAATTCAGTAATTTTTAGTAAATATACAGAGTTTTGCAGCCATCACTACAATCCAATTTTAGAACATTCGCATCAACCCAGAAAGATCCCTTATGCCTGCTCGCAGGTACACCAATTCCCACCCAACCAGACAATTCCCACGAGTCCCAAACAACCACTAATCAACTTCCTGTCTATAGATTTTCCTACTCTGGACATTTCGTCTAATAAATGGAGTCATATGTGGTCCTTTGCATCTGACTTTTACTTAGTATTGATGTTTTTGAGGTTTATCCATGTTGTAGTACCTCATTCCTTTATATTGCCGAAGAATTTTCTGTTATATGACTATGTGACATGTTATTTATCCATTCACCAGTTATGTATATTAGGGTTGTTTCTACTTTTTTTTACTATTATGAATAATGTACTGTAAACATTCACATACAAGTCTTTGGGTGGACATTTTTTTTCTTGTTTAGGTAAACAATGGAGTCATTTGACCTTATAGTAAATTTATGTTTTTAGCTGAATTGGTCTGTTAATGCCCCAAAATGTCTAATTACTAGCTTTGAATAAAGACATAGCAAGGCAATTCAGGAACATTAAGGTCTTGAGAATTTTGCTTTGAATTAGTTGTCTGAGAAGTAGCAGAACTCATTTCCCATGTGGATGTATGTTACTTCTCTGACTTTATAGCCATGGACTTAAAAGATTTTGAATATAATTAGAGGCAAAACTCTGCTAATGTCTCTCAAAAGTAATCCATTAGGATAGTAATTGAAATTTGTAATGCTTCTTGTACATTGTAATGGTTTTTTATTAGAAAAATTGTAGGTTTACAGAAAAATCATGCATAAAATAAAGTTGCCATATACTACCCTATTAACATCTTGCATTAGTGTGGTACATTTGTTGCAGTTGATGGCAGGACATATTTGTAATTGTATTATTAACCATAGTCCATGGTTTATCCTAAGGTTCACTGTGTTGTACAGTCCAATGGAAATTTTTATTTTTATTTTTTTTAAGATTTATTTATTTATCCCCCCCTTGCTGCTTGTGTTTGCCGTGTCCATTTGCTGTGTTTTTTTCTGTGTCTGCTTATCTCCCCCTTGCTGTGAGGTCTTGCTGCATCAGCCCACCGTGCTGCGCGGGCCGGCCTGCCCTCACAAGGAGGCCCCGGTAAGCAAACCCGGGGCCTCCCATATGGTAAACGGGAGCTCTATCGATTGAGCCACACCCGCTTCCCAGTCCAATGGAATTTTTAAAAAATTTTTATTCTAGTAACATATAACACAAAATTCCCCCTTTTAACCACATTCAAATATATAATTCAGTGCTGTTAATTACATTTATAATGTTGTGCTACCATCACCACCATCCATTACGAAACTTTTCCGTCATCCAAAATAGAAACTGTAGAATTAAAGCATTAACTTCCCATTCCCTACCTCCATCCCAGCCCCTGGTAACCTGTATTTTAGTATCTGACTATGCATTTGCTTATTCTAATAATTTGATATTGGTGAGATCATACAGTATTTGTGCTTTCGTGTCTGGCTTATCAGTATGATTCTTCATGGTTCATCCATGTATCAGGACTTCGTTCCTTTTTAAGGTTAGATAATCCATTGTGTATACAATACATTCTGTTTCTCCATGCATCGATTGATGGGTACTTGGGTTGCTTCCATCTTTTGACACTTGTGAATGATGCCACTATGAAAATCCATGTACAAATAAATATCTGAGTCCCTGCTTTGTATTCTTTTGGGTATATGCCTAGCACTGGGATTGCTGGGTTGTATAGTAGGTCTGTATTTAATTTCTGAGGAACCACCAAACTGCCTTCCACAATGGCTGTACCATTTTACATCCCCACCAATAATGAATGAGTGTTCCTATTTCTCCACATCCTCTTTCACACTTGTAATTTTATTTTCTTTTTTTGATAGTAACCATCCTGGTGGATGTGAAATGGTATCTCATTGTGGTTTTGATTTGCATTTCCTAATGGCTAATGATGCCAAGCATCTTTTCATGTGCTTTTTGGCCATTTGTATATATTTGGAGAAATGTCTATTCAAGTCTTTTACCCATTTTTTAATTGGGTTGGTCTTTTTGCTGTTGAGTTGTAGAAGTTCTTTATGTGTTCTGGGTATTAAACACTTTTTGATTGTGTGGTTTCCAGATATTTTCTCCCGTTGCATAATTTCCTTTTCATGACAAAGTCCTTTGCACTAATGGTTTTAGTTTTGATGAGGTCCCATTAATCTATTTTTTGTTGTTGTTGCTTGTGCTTTGGGTATAAATTCTAAGAAACCATTTCCTAACATAAGATCCTGGAGATGGTTCCTTTTATTTTCTTCCAGGTGTTTTATAGTTCTGTTTCTTATATTTAGGTCTTTGGTCCATTGAGTTGATTTTTGTATAGAGTGTGAGGTAAGGGTCCACCTTCATTCTTTTGCATGTGGACATTCAGTTTTTCCAGCACCATTTGTTGAAGAGTCATTCTTCTCCAGTTGGGTGGACTGGGCACCCTTGTCAAAAATCACTTGGCCATATATGTGAAGATTTTGCTTTCCTTTATATTTTTACTTCTTGATATGTAGGTTTGCTGATTTTTTTGTGAACTTTTTATTATGGAAGGTAGAAAGTATAATGTTCCTTTCTATCATACATCCTTTTTTTTAATGCAATATTTTAAAATAAATCCCAGACATCATATCATTTCACCCATAAAAGTATGTATCTCTAACAAACGTGTGTGTGTGTGTGTGTGTGTGTGTGTGTGTGTTTTAAATGTAAACGTCATAAAACCATGGTTACATGCCGCTAAGTTAGGTGGCCAGTGCCTTAACAAAATATGCATTGTTTGGGTCATTTTAGAACATCTTCCATTCCTGTTGGGGATGCTAACCACTCCTTTCATATAAGGACTTTAAATTTAAAAATTAATCTTATAAAAATGTTTTCATACCATTTTCTTGGTTCCTTGGGATGGTCGAATTCTTCTGCCACTTTTTTTCACTCACCACTTTATAAAATTCATCCATGTTTATATGTGTAGCTGAAGTTGATTCATTTTTTGTGTGTGGTCTGTTGTATGGATATACTACAGTTTATGAGTTCTGTTGGACATCTGGGTTGTTTCCAAGTTTTTGCTCTTATGAACGGTACATATGTTTCCATATTTTCTGATGGATGTATGCAAGTTTCTCTAGGTGTAAATCATTTGTTTTACTATATATTTCATATCTTATTTCCACATTGCAGGTAAAATCCAGAGTATACTTTTAACCAAGTATTAGAAACTAAGTAATTACTATTGCGTGATACCCTGGACCATTTAAATTTTTAATCAGATTTAAAATGTTATTAAACTAAATAACATTTAAAGTTAAATGTTAAATTAAAAAAAGGTTATTAAGCTAGAAAAGCTAAATTTTTTCTTGCTTTTTTAAATCAGTATTTTAACTGTATTTTCATTAATTTAAATATCTTTATTTTTAGAAGATTCTGTGACAAAACATTGCTATGTTTTTATCTTTTAACATCTTTCAAAAGCAGCTATAATGTTGAGAGAGAGATATATATATATAGTATTTAGATTACATAATTGTTACATAAAAATATAGGGTATTCCCATATGCGCCATTTCCCACATTAACAGCAACTTTTATTAGTGTGGTACATTCGTTACAATTGATGAAAACATTTTAGAGCATTGCCACTAAGCATGGATTATAGTTTACATTGTAGTTTATACACTCTCCCGCAACAAATTTGTAGGTTATGGCAAGATATGTAATGGCCTGTATCTGTCATTGTAATGTCATTCAGGAAAATTCCCAAGTCTCCAAAATGCCCCCATATTTCACCTGTATTTCCCTTTCCCTGCCCTCAGAACCTCTAGCGGCCACTGCCTCCACATGAATGAGATAGTTTCTTCCATTGCTAGAATTACAATAAGTCTATAGTAGAATACCAGTAAGTCTTCTTGAGTCCATAGTTCCCAATCCTGAGGATTCTGGGATGGTGTTGCGCACTCCCCTTCTAATTGAGAGGAGGCTTTGATCCCATGGGGCAGATGGATGGGACTCTCTCGCTTGCAGTTGTAGACTCTCTCTTGGTTCCTTAGGATGGTCGTTGTCCATCATCATTTCCTTGTTAGTTGTCCTGGATAGTCCAGTGAACTGTAGAGTAGGTATTTTGCAACTCCATTGAATTTCAGGGCCCAGCTGGCACATGGACAGCCCAGAGATTAAAGTTTCTTGGGGTATACCTATGAACTCCAGCACCAACTATAGGTTCAAATAAAAGGGACAGAAGAGGCATGTGTAGAGAAGTCATATCTGAGTTCAACTCTGTTACACTCAGAACACAAACTCCAAATAGTTCCACTGGCAAGGCACCAAACTCCAGAGCTATCTGCCATGACCATAGGTCCTGGCTGTCTCCAGAGCCCTCAGGATTCCCCACTATTTGGGGTAGTATCTACGTTGGCTGTCTGTGAGATCCTGCTGAGACATGCATAAGCGTTAACTCTGATGACCTCTGGACTCACTTTGAAGTCTCTTAGCCATATACACTCGTTTGTCTTTACCTTTTCCCCCTTTTATTCAAGGTCTTTTTCCAGTTTTATTACCAGCTGGTACTTGGAGTAATCCCTCGGTGCCAGGGAGGCTCATCCCCAAGATTCAAGTCCCATGCTGGGGGGAAGGTAATGCATTTATATGCTGAGTTTGGCTTAGTGAGAGGCCACATTTGAGCAAGAAGTAGGCTCTCAGGAGGCAACTCTTAGGCACTCTCCAACACCAGGTTAAGTTGCAAATTCAAGAGCAAAAGGCTCGCAAGCATAGTGGTCAACATCAAGGGCCCATCAATGGACCATCCTTCTTCACTAGTCATTGCCCCTACACTTGAGGGATTGTTGCTCTTCCATTAGAGAATGTGGCAGAGCTCCCCAGGATGGGAATTCAATAATCTTTCAGTTGTGTGACTCTCCACCCATTGTGGCAATGCTCCATGAACATTTGAACATATTTATATCCCTTAATGTATGCCCAGGTGAACTTCCCATGTATCCCGCATCACTGACACCCTACCCCATTGATCCTCCCCTGCCATAATTGTAACCCTTCTGTGATCCAAAACTTCTTCAAAAATGAAGCCAAGAATATTGCCAAATTCTATTAATAGGAAAATGAAATAATAATGATAGGTTTAAACACAAGAAATAAAATACATAATAATTTAGAGAAAGTAAAACTAAAATAAAGTAAAAAAGATTGGGGTATTAAAAGAATTTAAAACATTAATAAAAGTGTTTTCTTGAAAAACCTCTTGCATTCCCATTGCAACTCCAATTTGAATTATCTTGCTTTAAGACTCCTTAATTTAGCATCTGCTAAATGTGTTTGATCTTAATAAATAGAAATGGAAGCAAATATCAAGATTTCATTTTTATGCATAAGTATTATTAGATTTTTTGAATATTTGACTAAGGGTGACTCTCAGTTCTCTTAAGTTAAAATGGAGTAGTAATGTAGTTATGTTCATTGAAGTGTTAAGAATTTATATTTTTGCCTGTTAATTTAGGAATTGTCAGGAAAATTATACATTAGAAGAATACAGAAAGTTTAATTGGCTAGATAAGTAGTGAAGAAATACTTGGCACTGTAGTACAGTACAAGGGCCACAGCTTATTCTTGTAAAGTGGTGGGCTGCCTCCTTCCAAAACTAGATGTTTAAAACTGGCATGTCTCCCCCAACGATCACTATTACAAGCCCTTGGGTCATCTTTAGTATCATCTGAGCTAATATCCCCATAGCTGCTTTGTACATCCTCTTCTATGACTGATACCCTGTCTTACCCCTGCTTTTGCTCACTCAGATTCTTTATCCACAAATAAGAAACTCCTCTGTAGCCTCTTTTCACATTCCTTCAACTTCTTCGCTCTTCCTTAAAGACTAAAACTCTTTAAAGCTCTCGTAGGGTGTGGCTGTTTACGGTATCCCATACCCCACAACCCTCAGGGTTGGGACATGAGATCAGTGTCCTCCTTTCTGGAAACTCATATATTTGCTACCATATACACATAGATTTACTCTTTGGATGCTCTCTCTTAAATTGCCCCTTTCCCATCCTTAGAGTGTTATCTACTAACCACCAGATTTCAAAAATTAAATGTTGATCCAATTGACCAAAAAGTGGTAATATAATACACCACAGGCTGCTGTTCCTCCACGGAATTTTTTGAACAGCTAGCAAATACTGACAGAAGCATCTTCCTCAGAATTCTGGAAAACTGTTAAAGGGTTCCAGTAACTGGTCAAGTGCCAAAACAGGAAAGCACAGCTTTAAAAACATTAGGCGAAACTTGTGGTGCCCTTGCTCCTACCCCTTCCTCGTGAGGTGTGGAGCCAGCTCGTGCTCCCTTATGGGTCCTTGGCCCTGTTCCAGTGGTAGCAGAGTAACCCCTATGTGCATACTGGGGGCCTGTATGTCAGTAACTGTCTATGGGGTGGCAGTCAGACTGAACCTGGAAACTCCTCTCGGGCTTGCCCTCCCAGAACTTGCCCTGCAGGCAGAAACAGTTTGGACAGCTAAAACAGTTTAAGAGACAATTAAACAAAGACAGTCTGGGGCAAAGGTTTACCTGCCTTTCAGTCATATACTAGAGCACCAGGGAAGAGGAGAGAGTCTATTCATAGGGAGTAGAGAGGGCATTCGAGTACCTGTAATGAGGGAATTCCTAAGGTCAAGAATGAGACTCAGGCTGAGAAAAGTTGGAGAGGGCCCTGCACTTCACGCTCATCTTGGGCTCATCTTGATAGGAGGGCTAAACTCTGAAGGAGAGAACTGACCAACACAAGACAATTTGCAAAGGCTAAAAGTTGTTCTTTGCTTTGATTTGTTTGCTTGCACTCAAGGAAATCTCTTATCACTAGCTAAATACAAGCTTAAGGAATGGACAGTTCAGGGACTAAATCCCAGAGTTAGCACTTTAAAATATGAAAATATACAGAGTGCAACAAAAGATTACAAAACAAACCAAAAAAATAAGCAGGCAATGGTGGCCCATCAAAGAAACAATAAATTCAGAAACTTATCAATGAAGAGGTCTAGACTGTGGACATAAGACTTTAAAAATATGATCTCCAGTATGCTCAAAGGAGATAAAGGAAAACACAGAGAAAGAACTAAAGGGTATGGGGAAGATAATGAACAATATGAGAATCTCATTAAAGGAATCAAACAGGAATACTTGAGTTGAAGACCACAATAACTGAAATGAAAAGTTCCCTAAAGGGTTACAATAGCAGATTGGTGCTGGCATAAAAAAGAATCAGTGTGCTTGAAGATAGGACAATTGAAATGATCCAGGCTTAGAAGCAGAAAGAAAACAGAATTTTAAAAAGTGGGCACAGCTGAAGAGACCTCTGGGCTACTATCAAGCTTACTAGTATACACATTAGGAGAGTCTCAGAAGGAAAAGAAAGAGAAAGGTGCAGAAGGAATATCCAAAGAAATAACGGCAGATATCTTGCCAAATTTAACTAAAGACATGAATGTGCACAGTCAGGAAGCCCAGCAAACCCCAAACAGGTTAAACTTAAAAGAGAACTGAGACACATAGTCACACTGTCAAATGCCAAGGACACAAGGAGAGAATTCTGAAAGCTGCAAGAGGAAAGCAACATGTTATGTACAAGAGACCCCCAATAAGATCAAGTGCCGATTTCTCTTCAGAAACCATGGAGGCAAGAAGGCAATGGGACAAAATATATAAAGTGCTGAGAGAAAACAATTGCCAACCAAGAATTTTATATCTGACAAAACTGTCTTTCAAAAGTGAGAGAGAGATTAAGTCACTCGCAGGTAAATAAAAGCTGAGGGAGTTAATCACCACTAGACCTGCTCTACAAGCAATGCTAAAGGAAGTTAGTTCCTCAGACTGAAAGGCAAGGGCACCGTAGACAGTGGATCAAAGCACCTTAAAGAAAAAAATAACTCTGTAAAACATAACCATATAGGTAATTATAAATGCCAGTACTGTTGTGTTGTCTTACAATTGTATTTTTTGGCATGTAGCTCCACTTTTTACTTCTTGCAGGTTCTAAAATGTAGATACATAAAAAGCAATGTTAATTCTATGGTTTTAGATATATAAAGAAATAATTTGTAACAAAGTACAATAAAAAGGTGGGGGAGGAATGCTATAGAAACAGGGTGGGTATATCCTATTGAAGTTAAGTTGATTTCAAATAAACATGATTATTAGTAGATTTATGATCAATTTAACCCCAATGGTAATTGTCATGAAAATATATGAAAAATATGTACAGAAAGAAATGAGAATGAACTCAATGGTACAATACAAAAAAATCAAATTGAAAGAAGGCATTAATGGAAGAATTGAGGTTCAAAAATGTTATGACTTAAAAAGACCAAATAGCAAAATGGCAGAAGTCCTGAATTATCAGTAGTGATTTTAAATGTAAATGGATTAAAGTCTTCAGTCAAAAGACCGATAAAGACTGAATTGATAAAAAGCATGACCCAACTATATGCTATTTACAAGAGATTCATCTTAAATTTAAAGACCTAAGCAGTTTGAAAGTGATAGATATGCAAGTAGTAACCAAAAGTAACCCAAAAAAAGGTGGGGTGGCTATACTAATATCAGATTAAATATACTTTAAATAAAAAACTCTTACAAGGGACAAAGAAGGTCACTATATACTGATAAAGGTTCAATTCAGCAAGAAGACATAAGGATTATAAATATATGTACCTAATGGCATAGCCCAAAATATATGAAGAAAATACAGATTTGTAGGGAGAAATAATTCTACATTAATAGTAAGACTTTTTAATATACCACTTTAAATAATGGATAAAACATTTAGACGAGATCAATAGGGAAAGAGAAGACTTGAATGATACTGTAAGCCAACTAGACCCAACAGACATATATAGAACACTTCACCCAATAGGAGCAGAATGCACATTCTTCTCTAGTACATATGGGTCATTTTCCAGTATAAAACATATATTAGGTCAGAAAACAAGTTTCAGTAAATTTGAAAATATTGAAATCATGCGGTGTATCTTCTCTGACCACAGTGGGATGAAACTGAAAATCATTAACACAGGGACTGAGGGACAGAAATGGAAAATTCACAAATACATGGATATTAAACTCACTGTTTAACAGCCAGTGGATCAAAGAAGAGATTCCAAGGGAAATTAGGAAATAACTTGAGGTGAATGAAAATGAAAATACAACATACCAAACCTAGGATGTAGCTCTAAATGCTTAAAAAGCTCAAATCAGAGACCTAACCTCAGTGAGTACTGGAGGATCTAGAAGGAGGGTGGGGAGGAACCAAACCCAAAGTGAGCAGAAGGAAGGCAACAACAAATATTAGAGTAGTGGTAAATGAAATAGAGAGTAAAAAACAAACAAACAGTTGTCTGAAAAGATCAATAAGAAATTGGCAAACCTTTAGGTAGACTGACAAAACAGAATGCAAATAACTAAAATCAGAAATAGGATCGTTATTACCGACCTCACAGAAATCAATTGAGAGTTTAGAAATAAACCCTCACATCTGTGTTCTGTTGGTATGTGTGTGTGTGTGTGTGTGTGTGTTTTAAACTAGGGCACCAAGTCCACTCAATGGGGAAAGAATAGTCTCCAACAAATGGTGCTAGGAAAACTGGGTATGCATATGCAAAAGAGTGAAGGTGGACCTTTCCTCATACCGTATACAAAAATCAATTCAAAATGGATCAAAGACCTAAGTACAAGAACTAAAACTACATAACTCCTAGAAGAAAACATAAGAGGGCCTCTTCGGAATCTTGTATTACATAATGGTTTCTTAAATTTACAACAAAAGTACGAGCAACAAAAGAAAAAATAGATAAATGGGACTTAATCAAAATTAAAAACGTTTGTGCATCAAAGGACTTCATTATGAAAGTAAAAAAACAGCATACAGAATGAGAGAAATATTTGGAAACCACATGTCTGATGAGGTTTTAATATCAGATTATATAAAGAACTACAATTCAACAACAAAAAGATAACCCAATTAAAAAATGGGCGGAAGACTTGAATAGACATATCTTCAAAGAAGATAGATACACAGATGGCCAAAAAGCACACCAAAAGATGGTGTGATGGCTAGTGGCTGTGTACCCCAGAAAAACAGGTTCTTAAACTTAATCCATTCCTGTTGCTGTGAACTCTGTAATTAGGACTTTTTGAGGGGGTTACTTTAGTTAAGGTGTAGCCCAACTGAATCAGGATAAATCTTAATCCTTGTAGGGAAGCCCACACAAAAAGAGAGAGAAAGCCACAGGGAGCAATCATAAGCTGGGTAGTCAATGGATGGAACCAAGAAGCCAGGGGAGGCTGCCATGTGAAAGAAAAGCCAGGGAGCAAAGTTGCTGGCAGCCAGCCTGGGAATACCACAGTCTTGTGGGAGAAAGCATCACCTTTATAACACTTTGGTTTTGGACTTCTCCTAGCCTCAAAACCATGAGCCAATAAATTCCCATTGTTTAAGCCAACCCATTGCATGGTATTTACTTTGGCAGCCAGGAAACTAAAACAGATGCTCCACTTCATTAGTCATTAGGGAAATACAAATAAAAACCAGAGTGAGATTCCATTTAATAAACTAGAATGGCTACTATTAAAAAAACAAACAAAAATAACTGTTGGAGAGGATGTGGAGAAATAGGAACACTTTTTCATTGTTGGTAATAGTGTAAAGTGGTGCAGCCACTGGGAAAAATTAGTGGTTCCTCAGAAAGGAAACACCATTACCCCACAATCCCCCTTATGGTTATATTACCAAAAGATTGCATAGCAGGACCTTGAAAAGATACTTGCACACTTCATAATGACATCATTCAAAGTAGCCCAAAGATGCAGGCAATCCAGGTGTTCATCTGTGGATGATTGGATGAACAAGATGAATAGTATGAAGTTATGATACATGCCACAATATGGATGAGTCTTGAAACATTGAGTGAAATAAGCCAGACACAAAAGTTCAATTACTGTATGATCTCACTGATTGGAACTAATTAGAATAAGCTAATTCATAATCAGAAACTGGAATTCAGGTTGCCAGGGGCTGGCCTTAAGTTGTACAAGAGTTTCTGTTTTGGGAGATGGAAAAGTTTTGGTACTGGATGGTGATAATGGTAGCACAACACTGTAAGTATAATTAACAGCACTGAATTATATATTTGAATATGGTTAAAAGGGGGAAATTTTGGGTCATATATATGTTAGTAGAATAAATTTTCTTTTAAAAAAGTACTGTACAGCACAGTGAACCCTAATGTAAAGGATGGACTATAGTTAATAGTATAATTAAAATATTTTTTCATCAATTGCACAAAGGTACCAAATTAATACAGTGTGTTAATAATGGTGGTGGTGGTGGGGCTATAATTTCTCTTATAAAAATATAATTCAAAACTAAGAGCAGTATTAATATTCAAGCAAATATTATTACTTCTGTTAAGCTAGGAAGATTGTGACTCCTCAAATGATCCATCTTTGAAATAAAGATTATTTATAGCCATTATAAAAAAAAAAATTAGATACTCCTTCACCCAGCTGAAAGTTTTCCTCTCTACTCCCAATACCTATTATCCTGGGTGATTCAGCTTCCATTTGGAGAATCCATACAGTGCCCTGACCTCTCACTTTTAACTGCATTCTTCTTTAGTCATTCACTGTCATGGCCCAGCTTTAGCCTTACCACTCAGACTGTACCAATTCTAAAGTCATTCACTTCTGAAGTCATTGATTCAGATATCCCACCTCTTAAACACAACCTCCTATCCTTCTAGTTCTTGCTCCTTAGAGAGAAAGGGATTGAGAGCCTTTCGTGGACTTCACATTCCTTCACAGCCAAAATTCTTAAATATTGTCTGCATTTTCTGTCCCTCAAAATCCATTCCAGTTGGATTTCTATCCTTACCACCACATTGAAACTTTTCTTGCTAAGGTCACCAGTAACTTACTGAAAACTAAATTTAGAAGGTACATTTCACACATCATAATGATAGTAGAAATAATAGCTGGCATTTATCAAACATGTCACATAGGGTTTACATATGTTATTTAATCTTTGCTGCAACTTCATAAGGTACTAAGATATTAAGTAACTTACCCATGATCATACAAGAAATAAATGAGACTCTCTTATTTGACTTCATTCTCGCCTTGGTTTCTAGGATATGGTTTCTTCATTGTTTTTGGCTATAACTTTGCATTTATAAACTCTGGGTTCCCCTTCATCTAGCCAATCTTTAAGTGTTTCTCAGAGTTCCGTTTGGGCCCATCTCTTTGCTGTAATTTATCTGATTATCTATGGTTTCCAGAATTAAGTATTGTAGTTCAGATATTAGCTCTAGGTCAGTCATCTCTTCTGTGGTTTAGTTCCATTTGTAAAGATGATTCACAAGGACCTCAAATTCACCGTGTCCAAAAGTAAACTTATCTTTCCACAAATCTTTTTCCTTCCCTAATGTTCTTAGCAGGTAGTACCATAGTCCATATCATATTTATAATATCTATACATATGTGTATTTATCATATACACATACTCAAGCAAAAATACACATTCTAATAAGGCTACTTATTGCAGTGTTATCTGTAATTGTTAACAAGTAAACACCCAAAAGGGGACTAGTTTGACAGATAGCAAATCATTATATAGCTCACAAAAACGAGGTATATTTCATGAAGTAAAGTAAAGTATTTCATTTTTAAGTGAAAAACGTTGCAGAGTAGTGTGCGGTTTATCCCAAGAGTTAGGAATCAGTAGGGGTCAGAACAAATGCATCTTTTTGTTTTCCTTTTTTT
>JAQZBX010041171.1:0-22441 GCA_029593785.1 Cabassous unicinctus
GAGATCCACCAGAATGGACCTTGCAGCAGCTTTTTGGGAAAAACAGACAGCTGCCTTAGGATAGATTTGGGTAACAGAAAAGCTTTCTGCCATTTCCACTGTGATACTTGGAGACAGAAATGTGTACTTGGAAAGTAGGCTATTTTTATACTGCCTGCATTTGATGCAATTATTTCCTTTCAGTTTCCCTTAGTGTTTAATAAAAGTCTTTCTGAAAATACCAGCCTGTCTCAGTTGTGTTAAGGGGAAAGAGGTAAAGGGCATTTTGTGAAGATTATGCCCAACTGTTGAAAGGGGAGCAGTGGAGCCCTAGAGGGCTTGGCATGGTGTGACAGGAGGAACCACCTGGAAAGACCCAAATGGTAGCTAAAATGCTGGGGGACAGAGTCGGGGGTCAGTTGTATATCTGTCCTTCTTACCTTGGCTTAGGTCTTCTAACCAGTTCTCTGCTCTCACTTGCTCTGCTTGAATAAAAGCTGTCGTCCAGTGTTGTGAAAAGAAAAAGAGCCTTGGAGTTAGACATAAATTTGAATCCTGACACTGTCACTTAAATTGAGAGGCCTTGGGCAATTTACTTAACCATTCTGAGCCTGCATTTTCTCACAAATAAAATGGAAATAATAAGCCAATCTTGCTGTGTTGCTACAGATAATGTTTGTAAAACTCAAGACACAGAGTAGGCACTCAATAAATGGGGCCTGCTGACATTATTACCCCCATGGGGAGCCATTAGTAGCGAAAACAGCTGGGGGATTAGTATTCAGAAACCAAACATGACCTAAAGGAGCTGAATCAAGTCTAAAAGGCAAAGGCGATGTGGAGGTGAGGTCCACTGGGGTCAAATCGGGCATCGTTCAAAAGGGGCAGCTGGTCAGAAGCCAAGAGACAGAACAAGAGTAGGTAAGAAGAACCAGCCTCCGAAAGAGGCTTGCAGGCTCCAAAAGATAGCAACCTGAGACCAAGTCTTGCCCCAGTCTTTGGTTCCTTGTATTTTTCCTGCTGGGACAGAGGCCTCCTCCTGGGCTCATTTCCCTGATCTGAGGTAAATCCAGTGGTCAGAGGGAGCAGGAGATTCTGGGATGTTCAAGTCCTCTGTTAGCCCATTCACCCTGAGGCCCTCCCGCCTGCCAGGGAGCCTGGGTGCAGCCCGTAAACTCTCCATTTGCCTTCTCCGTCCACTCTTGCCCTCCATCCCTAAGGAACTGAGCAGACTAAAAACCTCAGCAGCATGCCCCTCTGAGCTCCTTTTAAGGACTGGCTAAGTGACTCCAGAGAGAGCGGCTCGTGGCTTCCAGCCCGTTTCCTCCCCCTTGCCAGTTGTCTCCATTCCTCTTCCCACCTCCCACAGGAGGAGGTGGATGCATTAAGTCACTTCCTAGGAATTGCAGCTGGAGAGAAGACAAAATGGCTAGGAAGTAGGTATATCTGGAATGGAGTCACTGTTTTTGTAGATATTTATAATGCCACAGCTGGAAGGGCTCAGAGATATCACAAAACCAGGGTTTGCAAACTCAAATGGCAGTAGCATCAGCCCCGGGCCCTCTTGACTTTGGCTCAGAGCAGTTCCTTCAGCGAGGCTGACACCAACCAGCACATGGCATTCTCCCGTGGACACAGGACCTACGCTGTCACAAGAGAATGAAGTTCAAGACTTTTATTCAGTGGTTGGGAGATGAAAAGTCATTTCCCTGTTCCTGGATGCAAGTGAGGAAGCAAGTAGCCCGGGGAGCTGTCAGTACCTGTCTCAGTAACATGAGAGAAATCAGCCTAAGATCAAAGCCAAACTATAAAAGAGAACAGAGCCAAGAGAATGGGGGGAATTACATTGTGATCCCCTAAATGAAACAAACTCTGAAATATGTCCTACTTCTGGACTTTCTAGCTAGTGTGCCAGGAAGCCAGTTTGAGCCAAGTTTTCTATCATTTGCAGCATCAAGGATCCTTCCTGATTATTGCCTATAAATTCTCCTACTGCTCTTCTCCCAGTTCCCATCAACATGGGCCCCAAACGAGACAATCCTTGTTGCCACACCCCTCTCTGCACTCAATATGGAATGCTTGACTACCCTTCGATATGGAGGAAATAATCTCTTTGCCTCCAGTTTCCTAACCAGTCAAGTGGGATAATAATCGACCCACTTCATAGGATCAAATGAGATGAGGCAAGTACTGTACTTAGCCCAGCACATAAGTGCCCAATGGTGGTGGTGGATGTAATTTGATTATTAGTAGTAGTAATATTAACAATAGTAGCATTGGAAAACTCTCCCAAATCTAGCCCCACTCCATCCTGCACTGGTTCATCCTCCTCTCTACTTATCTGATCACCCCAAGCCTGGGAAAGACCCTGGAGGCTAAGAAGGGTCTGGGAGAGGAGCCCCAATGTGCTGTGATCTAGGGGACAAGAGTCTCAGAGAAGCTGAGGGAGAAAATAGTTAACAGGTAAGTTCAAACCAGAGCTCTTACTGCCCATTGTTAGCCAACTCAGGCAAACCAAAGTCAGTCAACAAGTCTAAGGATGAGGAGCGGAGTCAACACTGGGTTGCAAATTGGAACAGAATTGCAACAGGGCAAAAGAACAAAAAGGCACTAGGGACTGCTATTCTGCCACATGATCTTTGATGAATTGGACTACTTCCACTGGATACCAGTGTTACCAAGGGAGATGGCCTGTTCTCAGCTTTGCTTTACTCGTCATTGGATGTGGTCATTGGCAGCAGAGATGGGGGAGGGAGGACTGGCCTGAAGGGACAGGGTCAGAGTGGACAAAAGCTACTGAGGATTCAGTGTGAAGTATTGCAAAGCCTCCATGGATTATGCAATTCTTGCAAACCCTAAAAGAAATAGGAGGTAGCCAACTCTGATATTTATTCTATGCAGATGTCAACTTTAAATGCCAACCTGAATTCTCCATATGGCAAAGTAGTCAGCAGCCTGCATGGTACCTCCCTGAGCAGCCCCTTCCCCCACTGTCAAGCCATGCCAGGTGGGCAGAACAATTCCCCAAGGAAACCAAGAGATCCTAACACTATTTGTCTCTGATAATCCACTTGTCATATCTGACTTTCCCCTTCCTGCCAGCAGCGACAGGAGCCTCTCTCATTACATGGCTGCCAGGCTTGCTCCAGCCTGGCCTGCTGCAAAATTAACTTGTCACGTCCATCCCACCATGGGGACCTGTGAGGTGTCAGAGCCTCAAGCAGCTGAACACTGGCGGGACAAAGAATTGCCTGACTGCGTCGTTTCTCATCTGCAGCAACACGGTAAATTCATTAAGAAGCAGGTTGTAGGATGTTGTGGACAGATACCTATGCAAGGAGAATGGGGACCTGCTTTTGAACTCAAAGCCATAAGGACACATGTTTGTAGGACATTTTACACCTTGCAAAACACTTTCTCACATTCTTGTATGTGAAGCAGGCCATGGGGAGGTGATTATTTCTTTTTTCCCAGAGTTAGCTGCCATGTTGCAGAAAATGCCTTGAGTCTGAAGTACCAGTTTAAGTGTTGTCTCTGCTGCTAGCCAATTTGTGAATCTGTGCAAAGTCACTTTTCAATCCTTAATTTTCTCACCACCAAAACCAAGGCAATAAAACCTATCTTGCTGTATTAAGAGGACTTGATCAGATTAATATAATCTGAGAATGCTTTATAAATTCTAAACAACTGTATACATTAATTCTGTATAATGATTCAATAAAGATCCATTATAAATAAAACTGAAGCTCAGATTGAAAAAAAAGTGAAGTGCCAGGGAAGCCAGGAGGGGCAGAATGTGCCCTGGAGTCAGGCCCCTCTGCTTCTCCTCTTCCTTGCTCTGTGGCCTGGGAAGTTACCTAACTTCCTTGTGAATCTTTTACTTCATCTACCAGATGGAAAATAATAGCTACTTTGAGGTTTATTTTGAGGATTAAATAAGATACTGCGTGCAAATTAAATAGCACAGAGTCTAGAACATCATAAATGTTCAATAAACAGTTAACATTATTGTTATTATTGTCATTATTAATTTCTAGTTAGTAAATATCAGGATCAGAATCCAGAATCCATAACTCTGCCCTGTGCTGCAGAAGTCCCCTGCCAATTTGATGACTCTAACGACCCTGACTTCAGACCACAGGAAGCTAGAGCTAGAGGCACTGGTGGACCATTGTCTACATTTCTGTTGAAACAGGCAAGAGAATTAAGGTTCAGAGAGGGAAGTGACTTGTCCAAGATCTTAGGTGGAGGTAGGGAAAGAGCTCAGACTTCAGCCCAAGTTTCTGGGCTCTCCATCCAGTGCTCCTTTCACCATCCTGCAGTGTCAGAGACACACAGATCTTAGAACTGCAAAGACTTTGACAAACCATTTAGTGTGTTCCATCACTCATGATGGGGGCAGTCAAATCTAGAGAATGAAAACAACATGGGACAGTCACACAGCAAGACAGGGGCTAGGACTGCAACTCAGATCTCCTCATTCCTAGCCATGTGATGCCAGATCTCCTCCTCACTCACCTCACAACCTCCTCAGAAGCCTTAAGAAAAGGTTACTGGATTGTATAACACAGGGAATCCAGTGGTGGAAGATGGGCTGTGGTTAACAGGACAAATATGAGAACGTTCTCTCATGAACTATAACAAATGTATACTACTAATACACGGCGTTAAGAATTGGGTGGGTTGGGAGGGAATATATGTAAGATATGGGCTATAGTTAGTAGTAATATTTTGATGATGTTATTTCATAGTTTGTAACAAAAGTTTCGCCACAATGCAAGGTATTGGTGATGGGGTGATATATGGGAGCCCTGTATGATGTTATGCATGTTTGTTTTGTAAGTTCACAATTTTTACTATACACTTTTTGTTTATGCATGCTCATGTATGAATAAAATTCAATAAAAGTTTATTTTAAAAATAAATTTAAAAGTTAAAAAAGAAAACGTTATCACCATCTCCCATAAAATATGAATAGTGATAGTTAATGTTTACTGACTACTTAATATGAGCTAGGCATTTTGCATGAAAAGTTATTTCATGATAAATCAATGAGGCATCTGCCCATATGAAAAATAAGCAAATGATAGATTATGAAAGATAAAGTTCGCACAGCTAGAAATTGTAAGGACTATTATGAAACCCAGTAAAATATAAATTCTATTAAATCAGGGACTTTTCTTTTACTTGCTATAGCCTTGGTACTTGGACCAAAGCCTGATACATAGTGGCTGCACCATAAATATCTGTTGATGCGAGAATGGAGGAACAAATATGTGATGCTCTGTCCATCTGCCTCCAGAGGGCAAGCTTTTATTTACGTTCTCATTTATACTTTTCACTGGTGGAAACTGAGGCTTAGAGAGGGCAAGTGATTTTCCCATGGTCACACAGTGATGGAGAGAAGAGCTGGAATGATGGCCCAGGTCTTCCCACTACTTCAGGTCCTTAGCAATCTCCATCAGGCAGTAGTTCTTGTATGCATCCTCCAGGAGTGTACTTTCTGTCCAAGTCTGCCCTGGCCCGACAAGCTGGGATCCCCATACAAAGACTGCTGTAGCATCTGTCACAGGTCATGGTGGGATTTTTAAAATCTTTTAATGCTTCTTAGTTTATATTCAACATTGTCTGATATTACTATATAGCTACAAGTTTTCTTCTTGCTAGTATTTCCATGCTACATATTTTTGCATCTATTACTTTCAACCCTTCTGTACACTTTTATTTAAGGAAAGTCTCTTAAAATCAGCTAATTTTATACAATCTGAAAATCTTAGTCTTTAGTTGAAATATAATTTACTGACATTTAAGGTAATTACTGATGTACTTGGAGTAATAGAAGCTTACTCTTTGTTTCCACATTTTACCTTCAATTCTGTTTTATTTTCCTTTCCTTTCTTGTTTTCCCTTGGAGTTTTAAAATTTTTTTCATTTCTTTTCTCTCTAGTTTGCCAGCTTAAAATTATTTTTCTATTCTTTTAGTCCCAGACAATGCAAAGACTTAGAAATCCATTTACCCCTCAAATGCATTTTGCATTATTGTTGTCAAATATTATAATTTTCATATAGTTAAACCTTAAGTTCGTTAGTAGTATTGCTTTACACAGTCAATATTCAATTTTATTTACCTACATATTTACTTTTTTTGTTACTATTTATTCCTTCTTTATTTCTGTGCTTTCCTCTGGGAATATTTTTCTTCACTTCCATCTGATTTGCAGCTAAACCAGTCATTTGCAGTCTAAAATTTAGTTATATTCTTCTATTCTAAAATTTCATTTTTTCAGCTGCTGTTTTAGTTTGTCACAAGGCTGCCGATGCAAAGTACCGGAAATCTGTTGGCTTTTATAAAGGAGATTTATTTGGGGTAAAAGCTTACAAGTTCTGAGGCCATGAAAAGTACAAATCAGGGCATCAGCAGAGATGCTTCCTCAGGGTCCTGCCACATGGTGAAGCACGATGGCCGCCGGTCTCTGCCGAGGTCTCTGCCTTCCCCACCAGAATCTACCATCTCCAGGAGCTCAGCTGTGGCCTACTAGGCAAAGGGCTTCTCTGTCTTTCTGTAGCTATAGGCAACGGAGACCTCTCTTACATGGCAGGATTTAAAAAATGGTGGCTTCCTTTGTCTGTGTGTGTGTCTCTGTCTCTGTTTATATCAGCTCCAGCAAGAGGGCAGAGTCTCAACCTGAGTCACCCCTCACTAACATAGTCCAATCAAAAGCATCTCACACCCACAGGAATGGATTAGTTCAAAAACATAATCTTTTTCTTTTTGGGATTCACAAAGAATTTCAATCTGTCACAGTTTCCTTTTCTAAGTTGAAATTCTCTAATTGGTCTAATTTTAAGCATATTAATTTTTTTAAAAATCCATTTCTAATAACTCTAGTATCTATAACTCCTGGAAGTATCTTCTTATATCTGTTTTCCTCTTATTTTTTGACCATGGGCTTTTGTATCCTAATACATTTGGTAATTTTTTATTGAATGCTAGTTATTTTGCATGACAAATTATGAAAACATGAGGCTTGGAAAAATGTTATTTTCCTCAAGAGAATATTTAATTTTATTTCCAGCTAGCAGTAAGCGTAGAAGTAGGTCAACTCTACCTTGACTTTTATAAAGAATTTTGTGAAGGTTGGTCTATTTCCAGTTTGACCACGCCCTTTCCCATAGCCTCTGTCCCCAGGTCCCTCCAGGCCTCATATAAACTCAGCTGTCTCTGAGCGTCATGCTCTGCCCACCCTCAGTGGCGGTGGGCTCCTAGTGGGCTGCCCAGAGGGAGGCAGAGGATTTCCTTTTACTCTCTGCCCTGGAGATCAGAGAGATAGTTGGCTCCCAGCCTTTTTGAAATGCAAATAAACCCTACAGCAGGTGGAGATGAAACTTCTCATGGGTAGGCATGTTTTCCTCACAGAATTACTTTCCAAGAAGTAGGGAAGAATGCATGCCTAGAGCTGCGGGGCAGAGCTTGGGGTGATTCGTGATTGTCGATTGAGCTTAAGGTATTTGGAAATTTTATTTTCAACCTTTATGATGTATTTCTGTCATCTGCAGGCATTGGGGGGTGGAGGTAGGGAAGCCCTCCTCAGAGGGGCTGGATGCATCTGCTCGTTTGCACCTGTACTCCCAGCCTGCTTTGCACCAACTTTCTGTGGGACCTTGTTGGGGGTGGGAGGTTGTTATTCCCTTCAGAATGTGGAAATATTATTATATTATTATTATTATTATAGGATGTCAAGCAGGATTTTTCCTGTTGTCCTAGAATTGTGGCTAAGGTAAAACGTGACAAAAAAAAGATGCTATGTATCACGTGTTCTAAATTCATAAAACAACCAGCAGTTGGAATCTGCCCCATCAGGCTAACTAAGAGGCATTATTTCATACAACTGTCCCTAATTTCTAGCCCCTAGAGTAGAAAGCTATTCAATATTAGATGAGGACTGTTGGTGAGAAAAGCTGCCCCAAGGAAAAGACTGCTGAGTCAGAGAGGTTTCTTCCATCACTTATCTCCTCCCACGCCACAGAAAAGAAGGAGGGACTCCAAAGAGAATTACTGCTGGTTTTATAAACCCATACAGACACCCCTCTCTATACTGGGGCCTTGTATCAACTCTCCTATGAATTTTGTCATGCCAGTGGACTGGAAGAGTGTCTAATGATACTGGGATGAAGTGAAAGAAGGAGATGGCAGAGCTGTTCAAGATGTGCTTTGCTTTCCCTGCAGCAAAGCAGTCCCATATTTCACAATTTGACATGGATAAGGTATGTGAGTTTCATATGGATTAAAAGGACATCCCAGAAGACAGCTGGGCTTGAGCTGTTTTCTTAGATTCCCACTCAAAAGGACTGAGGTCTAGATGAAGAAAATACAGCTACAAGAATTTATATAGTGTATCACTTCTATTAGGAATTGGGTAGCTGGTAGAAAGGACAAACCTGAGCTAGATTTTCCTTTCTGGAAAACAGTGTACGGACTTGGGGTACCCCAGAGCTCTACAGAGAACCAGCAGGTGCATTTCGTAAGAGAATCAGCGTTTGGATGCCTGTCCCTTAAGAGAACACTATGAGATCATCAGTCATGGGTCAGAGGCTGCCCACAGAAAATGACCTGCCAGTTCCCTGTGGGATGGACCTTCATGTAAAAGCACTTCCACCTCCCCAGCCTAACTCCAGAAGAAAAGCTCAGGGAAGAGGGAGGGCAAGATTGAGCATCCTCTCGTTCCCCGCTATGCACTGGTAGTTGAGGCTGCTCTGGTGCCAACATGTTAAGAAACCCACCATAAAGAGGAAAGGAAAGGGGAGTTTACTATGATCTTTCCAGCTGGCATTTCAGTTTTGGCAAAGGTGGCTTGCTGTAAACAAACCATCCTACTGAGAACAAGAAAAACTGGGAAATTTGTTTTAAAAAATCTGAAGAAACTGGAGAGCTAAAAAGGCAGCCAAGAAATGAAGAGCTGAGTTCCCATAGAGAAGTGGGCCTGTATTTTGGTGCACTTTTCTCTTTAAGACATTTCCTAATTCAAAAGTGGGGGCTGAGAGGCTGAGAAGCTGGTCAGCGTGGCAGCTAAAAAGCCAGGAAAGCAGAGCAGAGCTTCCTCCAATCTCATGGGTTTGGAGGGGAAAAGAATTGGAGTTCAGAGTCCATCAAGGAGAAGACATACTCAGGATTTCAACTGGGAATTCTGAAGGCCTACCTACTAGCAGTAAGGACAAAGGGTCCTGTCCTTGAAATCCAAGGATGGCTCTGCCTTTTTGCTCTTCAGGCTCACACGTAGAGATCTGAGAAAAGAGCCCCTCTGTGAGGGTGGCTACCTCTGGAGGATCTGTTTTGTTGTTTTTAACAAATTTGGGAGAGGCCATGTCTTATTTAAAACAGTTACTTTATGCTGGAAATAGATTAATTACTTCCCAGCAGCTATCTTGCCCTCTCCCTTCTCATGTCAGAGTAGCCTGGCTGAGGGCACCAGATACTAATTCCAGAGGATGCTTCTCAGGAGAGGCACATACCAGAGAAGTCACATTCCCCACTAAGACAAAGGACGTTAAAGTTCTATTTTTGTGGAAATTTCTACCAAAATTAAAATATCCACCCCAAACTTAAATTGCACACACACTTTGACCAAGTAATTCAAATCCCTCTGTTAGACATCCTTGTTTATAATTGCAAAAGGCTGTGATCAACCAAATAGGATGAATGGTTAAATCCACTATGCTGGATTCATGTAACAGAATATTATATGGTCATTAAAATAGAATGGTATGTGTTAATACAGAAAGTTCTCCAAGACATAATTGAGGGGAGGGGAGTGGAAATAAGATACACAGCAGCGAGAGGACTTTCAGTTCTGCCACAATGGTGAAACTGAAATAATGCAACCATCTCATCTCCGACCCTACCACACTCCAGTAAAAGACATTAAAATTCTCAATAAAATATAGCTTTCCCCTCTCAAAACAGATTAACAAACAAACAAACACACCCAAAGCTAAGCTTACAACACAAAGAAAAAGAAACACCTAGGTTCCAAACATAAAGAAGGAATTTGAAGACAGGGAGTTAACTACACGGGCAGCCTGCCGAGGAATCTGATCTGTACCTGGGTCATGACAGCAGGGCCTGAAATCTTCAAGTCCAGGCAGCAGCCTAAGCCGGAACTGAGCCTACGCAAGCAGGGGAGCGGAAACTGAGATCTACACTTCTTGAAGGGCTGAACTGTCAGAAAAAGAATTTAAAAATTCCACCAACTAGAATAAGGATATGACAAAGAATCTTACCTCTGCCTGTGGTGCTGGATGGAAAAAAGATTTTTCCCATAAGAACTTTCCCATAAGAACCTATGCCACATATAAATGTATATATATGGGAATATATATAATCCCCATAGTATAACAATCCTCAGTCCAAAAAATTGATATACAATTGCCCTATACTGTTAGATATTTTGGGAGGGCACAGAATAAAAATGCAAAACCACTCTGGGGAAATTCTACAATGCAGGTGTTACAGGTCCACCCAGGAGAAAACAATCCCCAGTGATAGGGAGTGCATAGAAAAATAACTACAAACTATTTCAGGTAATAATCCACCTAGGAGGTGATTCCACAGATACAACAAACAAGAGCTTTAGCACCCACGAGAACTTGAGATAAAAGGGAAATTTATATGAGACCTTAAAAGAGCTTTAACGGGAACAGATGTAGCTCAGTGGTTGAGCGCCTGCTTCCCACGTACGAGGTCCTTGGTTCAATCCCTGGTGCCTCCTTAAAAAAAAACAACACTTTAAATGATTGCAGGCATAAAATAAAAGGATAGAAACTTTATGAAAAGGAAGAATTCTATGGGGGGAAACTAAGGAAATATTTAAAAAGAATGAAATGTGACTTTCAGAAATCAAGAATATATTAATTAAAATGGAAAACTCAAAGTAGGCTTCAGTTTAAATATATTCTACCTCTATTGCCTTCCCAAACCTTCTCAAAGTGCATACTAAGCCTAACTCAAATTAAGACTTTTAGCACATCCAAAACACTGCTGGGTCTTTACTATAGTTTATCTCTTTCTTCTTTTCCTGCTTTATCATATATTTCCCTTCAACATATATATTATAATTTCCAAAAGGCATTGCTATTATTGTTGCTTTAAACAGTATTTACTCTCTCCAATTCTGTTCATTCTTTCTTCTTATCCTTTCATGCTTTCATCTGCAATGATATTCCTTCAGACTGAAAAAATTTCATTTCCTGTGGTTTGAGTTCTGCTGGTCAAAAGTTCTTTGTTTGTCTGGGAATGTTCATTTTGAAGGATATTTTCTCTCAGATACAATTCTAAGTTGGCAATTATTTTGTTTTAGAACTTTAAAGAGGCCGTTCTTTATTTTCTTGCCTCTATTGTATCTGTTAAGTGATTTGTCATTCTCATGCTTGTTCCTCTGAAGGTAATTTGTCTTTTTTTATGGACTACTTAAGATTTTTTTTTGCACATTAACGTTCAGAAGTTTGACTATGATCTTCTTAGCTGTAGTTTTATATTTTGTATATATTGGTTTGAGTTTTCTGTTTTTCTTGAATATGTGGATTGATTTCTTTCATCGAGTTAGGAAATATTTAAACTATGATTTCTTCCCATATTTCTTCTACTTGGCTTTATCTCTCTCCTTTTTCTGGTACTTCAATTATGTATATGTTAGCCCCTTTGACCATATTCCACAGTTCTCTTAATGCTTTGCTTTGTGTTTTCCATGTTTTTTCTCTCTCTGTGATTTGATTTTATATATTTCCTATTGATTTGCCTTTGCAGTTCTTTATATTACTTCTGCTGTTAAACTCATCCAATTAGTTCCCAATTGAAGATTTTCTATTGTGCAGGTCTGGAATGTCCATTTGATTCTGGTTACCAAAAACATTGCATGTCAATCTCCCAAACATAGAAGTAAAAATCATAAATAATAGTATTATATGTTTAAATAATAAAAATAAGCAAATCATATAGTAGGGATTGTCGCCTGGCTAGCATTTCCCAAAAGCGGCATAACAGCATCATGAGGGTACCTAGGCATATGGCTCATCCTGAGGAGGCTTACCACCAGAAGGTGCCCTTCACTTTTACTTTGTCACCTACCTTCAATGATGTCACAGCACACAGATCCCTGACAAAAGTTCAGAAACCACTTTGAAAAATAACAGGAACTCATCAACACTCAGGAGCTTTACATTTGCCCAATAACTAGGAATAAAATGTTTAACTTCACCAATAATTTAAAAGAAAAAAATTAAAGTAATATTGACCTATCAAATTCTTAATGATAGAAATATGCATATTTATATTTGATATATTTAAATATCAAATGCTCAATGTTGGTGAGGATCTCAATGTAGTGAGACAAGTGCCCCATTTAGAATTGGTAGAATATTAATTGGTAAAACCATTTTGGAGGGAACATAGCAATACTGTTGGTATCAAGAATCAAGATTCTTAAAATGTTCATGTCCTTTTCTCCTCTTAGTTCTATTTTTAAAAATTAATCCTAATGAAATAAAATGTATACACATATTCAATGCCCTTTGAGACAGCAGTGTTTGAATAGTGAAAATCTGACCACAATTAAACTGTTCAACACAGTAGGGAGAAGGGCTACACTTTGATGGAGCCACTGTAGGAAATTCAAATTCCAGATTTGCCAATTGCTGGCTGCATAATTATGGGAAATCACTTAATCTTTTTCTGCCTCAGTTTCCTCATTTACAAAACATATAATAATATTAACTACCTTATAGGGTCACTGCAAGGAATAAATGCATTAATATCTGTAAAATGCTAAATTAGTTCCTGGCACATGGTAAGCATAAGTAATAATGGTCTTACAAATAAGGGACTATGTCACAGATTTTCAGAGTACTCATGTAAAAGTGCTTATGTGAGAAGTTTACATGAAAATGCAGAATATAAAATCATACAATACCAGGATAATTCTAATTTTCCTTAAAATATGTTTAACATTCATGTATATCTATGCATTAAAAAGAAAGAATGAGATCAAATCAGCAAAATGCTAACATGGTTAGTTGTGGGTTGTGAGATTTTAAGTCTTGAAATGTTTCTGGCTTTTCCAATGTTTACAGTGTATTATTTTTATAAACCTTATCCCTAAATAATGATTTTAGATATTTAAGGAGACCTCATCTGGACCAATCCTGTTTATACTTCCTTGTGAACTAGAGGTGCTGTTCCCTTTCCAGAAGGAGAGACCATCAGCATGCCATCCCTGTGCTTGCTTACATTCCCCAAATTCATCCATGTGTCCAAGACAATCAAGTGTCTCTCAGAAGAGGCATTCTGCAAACCATTTATTTCACATCCTGTATTCAGAAGAATTTTGAGAAGTGGCAAGGACCTGGAGACTAGAACTTCAAGGAGACAGGAGTCAGCAAGAAATTGTATCCTGGCAGAGATGGACAAACATGGCACTTACAAATATGAGCAATCAATTCCTACAACATCAAGGAACTCACTCCACATCCTGTGTAGTCAGGGCTTAGTCAGGTGTCTCTGATATTGTACTAATCTCTGGGTGTTCTGCTGTCAATCATTCCAGCTCTTGCCTTCTTTGTGATTGGAAGGCCTCAGAGGAAAAGCAAAACTCCAAAGAATGTCATTCCAAATCTTCCATAATTCAGCTCTACTCTCACCACCGTGCTGCAGGGGTCCTGTATCTAAAGCAGATCAGGCTACCAGCCTTCTCCTATCCATGCTGTGAATGTTTGCACCATGATCATGCTTTATTCTCTGCCTAGACATATTCTTTGGCATTTGTCAAAGTTTCCCCCAGTTTTCAAGGCCCAAGGCAACTGTCATCTTTGTGCAGCCTTTCTCAGTTCCCTAGGCAGAGTGGACCTCCCATCCTTTGAGTTTCTAGGGCAGTTAACAACTATCCAACAGTTTTTTTCTTGATATATCTTCTTACACAGCTAAAATATGAGCTTCCTTGGGGCAGAGATGGACTCACTCAGCTCTGAAGAAGAATACATGTCAGATCCAAAGCTCTTTTGTTCTGTTTCACCTTGGCTGTACTAATGTCTCAATAACTTATCCCTAATGTCCATTCATCTTTAGCATCCATATGCTCATATATTAAATGGAGAGACAATTCTCATCTACTTTGCATGGCTGATAAGAGAATATGAAGATCCAATAAGTCATTGTAGGGGAAATAACAATGAAACTTCTTATTCAAAAAGTTTTAGAATTATCCCAAAGGATCATGATAATAAACATGAATTTTCTTAACTCTAACTTAGCAAGCTGGTCCCAAAACATTATCCCAGTCAAAGCTTTGCTTTATACTGCTAGAAATGGATACTTTTCAACTGCATTCACCTGAAAAATTGAATAGTTCATTGCTTGGGATAGGAACAATTGAATATAATCAACTTTTGGGAGAGGAACAATTGAGTGCACTCCATTGTTTGGGAGAGGACTGATTGAATGTTCCATTGCTTCAGAGAGGAACAACTGAGCATGAAACTATTTGGAAGAGAAATAATTAGTGATTCCATTGTTTAGAAGAGGAACGATTTAATATACCATTCCTTGAGAGAAGAACATTTAAGGACAGACTTTCACCAATTTGGGACCCTATTCTACCTAAAAGTTAGTTTCCAAGTCATTTATTTGCTTGTAACAGAGAACACATTTACCTAGAGAAACCATGTTTGTAATGATATGTAGGTTTCCAGAGTAGTACTTACCTTTCCACCCTTAAAAATCGATTAAATTTCCATTATATTTGAAGTGGAGTGCTGCTTAGATTTCATTCACACCTTACTGTCACTTCTAATATTGCTTTATTAAGGAGACATATTCCCAAAGCCAGCGAGAGATCACATTACCTGATTTTATGGCAAACATGTGGACCTCTTCCTCCACTGACTCTGTCAACTTCAGTCCTTGACTGGTGCACAGGTTAGATACTTCTCAAACTGTGCATCGAAAAATGCTCTTACTCCCAAAATACCCTGTATAACTGAACTTTGCTCTGTATGTTTGCATAAGAGAAAGTAACTTTCTAGGCCAGTCACCCCTGCTGTGTCCCAAAGGTATCCCTGACTCAAATATTTTACATTCAAAGGCCAGTGTTAAGTTTCAAATTATTAGAGGACCATTGTTTTTTATGTCTTATTCCCCACACCTGAGAGTAAGTGGTACCATCTGCCAAGTCACTGAAGCAGGATTTCAAAGCATTCAATCTCTTCAAGTAGTTTTCCCATATCTACCTCTGATATAAACCTCTGGCAGTGATAATGAGCTTCAGATAGGATTTAAACAAATCCTTACATATTTAATTATCTCCCACTTTAATATCTGGAAAGAGCTCCTCTATGGTAGATTGTGTGCAAAGTTTGAGCTTGGCAATGCCATTTAATTTGCCAGTGGGACAACAGAAAATGATGCAAGCAAAGACTTGAAATGCATTTATGTATTGGGGCTTTTCCTGTCTTGCTATTCTTGAAACTCTGCTGTCATGTGAGGAAGACTGATCCAGCTTGCTAGATCATGAAAGACACATTGCCCAGTCACTCCTGTTGTCCAACAGAAAGTCTTCCAAATGCCAGGTATATGAGTGAGATTGTAGTAGTTTGAGACTTTACGTACCCCCATAAAATCGTGTTCTTAAACCTGGTCCATTCCTGTGGGTGTGAATCTATTGTGGGTGGGAACTTTTGATTAGGTTACTTCAGTAAAGGGTGGCCCAAGGTGGGTCTTAATCCTCTTACTGGAGTCCTTTATAAGAGAGTAAAACTCAGACAAAGAAAGGAGAGGAAGCCACCGAAGCAGGAAGCTGAAGCAACGAGAGCTGGAGGAGAAGGGAGAGACCAGCAGACACCGTCATTGTGCCTTCCCATCTGACCAAGGAGTCCAGGATCGCTGGCAGCCGGTCTTCAGGTAGAGAACATTGCCTGCTGATGCCTTGATTTGGACATTTTCATGGGCTCAGAACTTTCAGCTTGTAAGCTAATAAATCCCCATTGTAAAAGCCAGCACATTTCCAGTATATGCATTTCGGCAGCCTCGCTGACAAAAACAGAGGTCATAGATGACTCAGCCACCAGTTGATCTGCCAGCCTACCACAGACACACGAGCAAGCCCAGCAGCAATCAACCAAGCTGCCCACACCAGAAGAAGTAGTTGGCCCATGGAATCACAAGCTGCGTAAACGGTTGTTGTTTTAAGCCAGTAGCTTCTGGAGTGGATTGTTACACAGAAAAAGCTAACTGGTACAGAAACGGATACCTAAAAGTGGGGTGCTGCCATAATAAAAATCTAAAACATGTGGCATTGGTTTTGGGACCAGTGGATGGGACCTGAAAAAGAGCCAAAGATACTTTTGGTGAAAACTAGAAAAATGATGTGCAAACTTAATGGAAACTGAAAAGCAATGGTGTAACTGCAATAGAAATCTGGAAAAATAGTGACCTGTGAAATGTAGTGGCGGAACAATTAGCAAAGCTGTCACCTGTCACCTGAGCAGTGCCCTTGGTTTTTTTTGTTTGTTTGTTTGTTTTCTTTTTTTTACTTTATTTTGTACATTTAATAATTGAAAATATAAACAATTAAAAACTAAAAAGTAAACACAGATGAATAAATATATACATTTCTCAATTAAATGTACTGGATACATATAAAATTTTTCTTGAATCAAACAATATGTTACACAATATATTTGGTTCATAGTAACACATTCATACAGTACTTGTCCTTTTGTGTTTGGCTTGCTTCGCTCAACATAATGTCCTCCAGGTTCATCCATGTTGTCATATGCTTTACGACTTCATTCCTTCTTACAGCTGCATAATATTCCATTGTGAGAATATTACAAACCACAGTTTGTTTATCCATTCTTCTGTTGATGGACACCTGGGTTGTTTCCAACTTTTGGCAATGGTGAATAATGTTGCTATGAACATCGGTGTGCAGATGTCTGTTAGTGTTACTGCTCTCAGTTCTTCTGGGTATATACCCACTAGTGGTATTGCCGGGTCACGTGGCAAGTCTATATTCAACTTCTTTAGGAACTGCCAAACAGTCCTCCACAGTGGCTGTACCATTCTGCATTTCCACCAACAGTGAATAAATGTTCCTATCTCTCCACATCCTCTCCAACACTTGTAGTTCTCTGTCTTTTTAATACTGGCCATTCTGATAGGTGTGAAATGATATCTCATTGTAGTTTTGATTTGCATTTCCCTAATCATGAGTGATGTTGAGTATTTCTTCGTATGTTTTTTTGCCATTTGTATTTCTTCTTTGGAGAAATGTCTATTCAAGTCTTTCGCCCATTTTTTAATTGGGTTGTTTGTTTTTTTATTGTTGAGTTGTAACATCTTCTTATATATCCTGGACATTAAATCCTTATCAGATATGTGATTTCCAAATATTTTTTCCCATTGAGTTGGCTGCCTTTTCACCCTTCTGACAAAGTCCTGTGAGGTGCAAAAGTGTTTAATTTTGAGGAGGTCCCATTTATCTATTTTTCCTTTTGTTGCACGTGCTTTGGGTATAAGGTCCAAGAAACCACCACCTACTACAAGGTCTTGAAGATGCTTCCCTACATTTTCTTCTAGTAGTTTTATGGCCCCGGCTTTTATATTTAGATCTTTGATCCATTTTGAGTTGATTCTTGTATAGGGGGTGAAATAGGGGTCCTCTTTCATTCTTTGGGTTATAGATATCCAGTTCTTCCAACATCATTTGTTAGACTGTTTTTTCCCGTTAGCGTGGACTTGGTAGATTTGTCAAAAACCAGTTGACTGTATAGGTGAGGGTTTATTTCTGAGTTCTCAATTCTATTCCACTGATCGATGTGTCTATTTTTATGCCAATACCATGCTGTTTTGATGACTGTCGCTTTGTAATAATATGTTTCAAGGTCAGGCAGTGAAATTCCTCCCATGTTACTCTTCTTTTTTAGAATGCTTTTGGCTATTCAGGTGCACTTACCCTTCCAGGTGAATTTGGTAATTGCCTTCTCTAATCCTGTAAAGTAAGCTGTTGGGATTTTGATTGGTATTGCATTGAATCTATAAATCAGTTTGGGTAAGATTGACATCTTCATGATATTTATTCCTCCAATCCAAGAACACGGAATGTCTTTCCATTTGTTTAGGTCTTTTTAAATTTCTTTCAGCATTGTTTTATAGTTTTCTGCATATAAGTCCTGTACTTCTTTGGTTAAATTAACTCCTAGGTATTTGAGTCTTTTTGTTACTATTGAAAATGGAATTTTTCCCCTGATTTCCTCCTCAGGTTGTTCAGTACTAGTGTACAAAAACATTACTGATTTTTGCATGTTGATCTTGTATCCTGCCACTTGCTGAACTCATTTATTAGCTCAAGTAGCTTTGCCATGGATACTTCAGGATTTTCTAAGTACAGGAGCATGTCATCCGCAAACAATGAGAGTTTTACATCCTCTTTTCCTATTTGAATGCCTTTAATTTTTTTTCTTGTCTAATTGCCCTAGCTAGAACTTCTAGTACAATATTGAATAACAATGGTGACAGTGGGCATCCTTGACTTGTTCCCGATCTTAGAGGGTAAGCTTTCAACCTTTCCCCATTGAGTATGATGTTGGCTGTGGGTTTTTCATATATGCCTTTTATCATATTGAGGAATTTTCCTTCTATTCCTTTCTTTTGAAGTGTTATTTATCAAAAAAGGGTGCTGGATTTTGTCAAATGCCTTTTCTGCATCGATTGAGATGATCATGTGGTTTTTTCCCTTCAATTTGTTAATGTGATGTATTACGTTGATTGATTTTCTTATGTTGAACCAGCCTTGCACACCAGGAATAAATCCCACTTGGTCATGATGTATAAGTCTTTTGATATGGTGTTGGACTCGATTTGCAAGTATTTTGTTGAGAATTTTTACATCTGTGTTCATTAGAGAGATTGGTCTGTAATTTTCTTTTCTTGTAGAATCTTTATCTGGCTTTGGTAGTAGGGTGATGTTGGCTTCATAACATGTGTTGGGTAATATTCCCTCTCTGAGAGTAGTTCTAAGATCCAAGAGAATGGGATCCTTGAAAAACAGTACACCTGAAGTCCCTTCCAGGGAGTTTCACTGGGACCTGATCAAGGAACAGTTCCTGTCTTCAGAGTAGATGGACAGTGCAACATTGCCTGGAGGGATTTCAGAATTGCTTTGAACCAGTCATTGCTATGTCCCTCCTATTTTTTTCACTTTTGTGGCTATCCTTTTCCTGCTGTACTATGGTGTGTTGGGTGTTTGGGGCCAGATATCTCTTTTTAGTTCAAGTTCTCCAGATCAAAGAGGACCTTCACTGAAGGAACCACACCCTAGAAGCCTCATCCAGAGGCTTGATCAGGAGATCTCAGACCTGAAGCTTGATACTATAATTGGATAATATTTTGGTGCATCCAGAGATGAGGAAGCATATTTTGAATGTGGAAAATAAATATTTTTTACTGCAGGTGGAAAATAAATAATTTTACATAGGGAAGGTCATAGAGATTTTAAAAATGGCTACTAATTCTTCTTAAAATGATTTGAACACTAGAGTTTTCTCTCTCTTGCATCTCTCGAAACCTGCCATCTTTTGAATAAGCCTGGGCTAGCCTGCCATGTGAAGAAGGCTGAGCTAACCTGCTGAATTATGATAGGCAGGTAGCACACTCATCCCCACAGCCCCAGCTTCTAACTGGTAAACCACAAGACACATGGGTGAGGCCATCTGGGGCCAGCTAACCTCCAGCAAGCCTGACAATGCCAATCAACCTTCCAACTGCGTGCAACATGAGCAAGGCCAGCAGGGATATGCTGAGTCCAGTGTAGTTCAGAAGATCCACCCATCAAAATCGTGAGCAAAAGCTAACTGAAAATCCTCTAAATGCCTATGATCTAGTATTATCCCCTTGTTGGAATGGTATCATAAAACCATTGGAATCGATAATACAAATTCTAACCTTAAGACTGTTTAGTGACATTCTCCATGCATCTTATAGACTTACCACTCTCCCACCTCCATTCAAAAAATAAATTTTGCTCTGTTATTTACTCTGGAAAAGTCTCCCTCTTTTCAAACTAGACTTTAAACTCCTTTCAGAAGAAATGCGACATAATGGTTAACAGTGTTCTGACTCTGGAGCCAGACAAACTGGGTGCAATCTCAACACAACAACCAATAAGTTCAGTGACGCTGAGTAAGTTACTTAACCCCTCTGTGTGCAATTTACTTACTACTAAAATAGGGATAATAGTGGTACCCCCCTCTAAGGCTGTTGGGAGAATGACATGATTCAACACGTGTTATCTGCTTACAACAGCTCCTCGCAGACATTAATAGTGAGTGATATACCTCTATTATTCAAGGTCCATAAAGAGTCGTAGCCACTGCTGGACACGCCTCACTGCCTAGTGCTTTCAGTGGTGACACATATCCATAAACGTGTAGTCATTAATCAAAGGTGAGGAGAATATAGGGTATTAATTAGACTATGAGGCAGTGAAGCAAGTGTAATATATTCAGAAAGTTATCAGTATAAGGTATTTTAGGTAACACTGTTTTTCAAGGATCTTTGGTTGTTCCTCAGCCATTATCCCAACCAGCCCTGCCATCTGCCTTGCAAAGTTCTAAGCTTAAAAATGTCTAGATGACTTTTTCCAAAATTAGTGCTTTGCTTCATTATTAGAATCTACCTCAGCTGATAAAACAACAACAAAAACTGCCTGTTGTGCCAGCTCAAAGGCTGGCCAAGACTGAGAAAAGCAGCTTCACATTTGCCCATCCCACCTTCTTGATAGAATCTGCCATAAGGTCTGTGTGCTCTGCTTTTGCCTAGACCTTTATCAATCCCAGGACAATCATAGAACAGTCAAGCAGCACAAAATCTTTGAAGGCAGAGCCAAATCAGCATTATCAAGGGACAAAACCCAGGAATGAAACTGAGTCACCTAAAAGCCAGCACAGGTGTGTTTCCCGGAAGAAGAAGGAAGAAATGATCAACAGTAATTCCCTGAAAAGAGGAAGCTGCATCAATGCAAGGCGTCTTCTTCTCAAATTGAGGATTGTCAATTTCAAGTTACTTGCAGTCCCCAGTAAGAGTGGGAAATTTTGAACAAAACAGGCATAGTTCATTGGCATCAATAAACAGCTGCATTGGTTCACTCTCTCCCTCCTGAATCCTGGATGTTTTTACAGTGTGGACTCTGCATCAGAACCTCCCGGGAGCCAGCTAAAAAGGCTAATTCCGAGCTTCAACCCAGACCTACTGAGCCAGTGTCCCTAGGGTGGGGCCTGGGAACCTCCTCTTAACAATTGCCCCAGATGCACCTTATGCACACTGAAGGGTAAGGCCAGATACTGGCTTGTGCTGTACCAAAAAACAAAACACAAAAAAAACAAAACAAGCACCATTAGAGATTTAGGAAATAAGGAGTCAGAACGCCCCAAACGCCCATTCTTAACAAGTTTCTTCAGTGATCCAGATGAGAAAGTGAGAGAAGGAATGTCTGTAAGCAGCAGTTTTGAAAAGGTTTTTATGCAAAATATGTAGTAAGAAACACTTTTGACATCAAAACCTAATGCACACCCAAAAACACACACACTTATCTGAAACAAAAGTTTCAGGAAACTATACTTAATCCAACTACTTTATACAATTTGAATATCTTCTATTCTTTCTACTGTATGTTTTAAGAATCTTGGTCACATTCCAGTGAATCACTTTCTCCACTCACTAATGCACCAGTCTTTGGGGTCAGGAATGGGGGAAAGGTGTAGCTGGAAATAAAGGTAGGCAAGAATCAAAAGGGTTTGGGCTCTTATTTTTCAGTAAGAGTGAGTGACAGTTACTGATCAGAAAGATGATGTCATGAGACACCCCCCTTTCCTCCTCCTGCCTCAGCAACAATTGTTCTATCCCTTTCATGGAGCTGGAAGTTGTGAATTTCCTAAGATAATTAAAAATGCTGGAGAAAATGAATGGAGAATAAGACTGGTAGTTAGGCAGGAGAAAATACACTGACCTGGGAGGAAGGAGTAGAATAAGATGATTTTAGCAATTTGTGGTTCTTTTAGGTTTATGCCAAACACAGTTGTTCCTCACGTAGGAAAATTTGTGTCAGGTCAAAATGAATCTGCAAAGAGTCAGGAGAAATTAAGTTATGCATCCATGGCCAACAAATATTTATTGAGTGCCTAGTAGAGCTAGAGATACAGCAATGAACAACAGAGTCAAAGTTCTCAGCCCTCGTGGAACTTATATTCGAGTGGGAGAAGGCAGCTTTTTAAATGAGCAGCATATAGACTATGTTACATGGTGATAAGTGTCGAGTAAACAAGTAAAGGGGGAAAGAGTGATGGGGAGTGTGGGGTAGTTGCAGTTTTAGTTAGAGTTGGCCAAAGAAGGACTCACTTAAAAGGTGACATTTGAAGATGT
>JAQZBX010041172.1:0-22437 GCA_029593785.1 Cabassous unicinctus
TTCCCAATCAGAGATCCCAATATACCATTAAGAACATCAGAACTTGCAGGGCTTAGGGAGTTGAAATATCCATGAGAAGGAATTCTGTGAAGATGGTAAGATTGTCCATGTCTTCAGTCATGTTGCCATCTCCCTGTAGTAAAAGTATAAAATGATAATAATATGCTAAAAACCAAATAGAGTCAATGTGCTTTGCTCATAAATAAAATACCACCATTGATACCAATAAAGGGTTTCTCATAGGAATTCTGCATAGAAGAAATGGACAAAGGAATATTTTGAAATCAACGAATTCACATATTCCATTTTTCATTTTATTTTCTAACTGTTGTCTTCCATATTAATTTTAACTATGATAAGATCAGCGAATCTAAGTAAATTAAATGATATAAAATGAAATCAAGGCCCATAAATCTTTCAGTTATTGAGTCACATTCACACTGTTTCTGTTTATCTCTTTTCAAACTCTGCTTGGATACATCCAGTGATTTTATCATTTTCTCCATTAGCAAATGGCCATCTCAGACACATTCTATAAGAAAGCCTATGCAACAGACTATTTGAACATTCTATAGCTATCCTCTTCATGTACTAGGTGACCCAGATGATTGCTCCTTATCTTTGGCTAGCTGATTTAATGGTGTTTTTTGCAATAAACTAAATGAATGGTCTGAAGAGCTTCTCAGAATGTTTTTTTTAAAATACTTTTAAACTTTTTTATACTTTAGATTACAAAAATGTTACATAGAAATATAAGGGATTCTCATATGCCTCACTGCCTACCCCTCCCACACTTTCCCACATTCAAAACATCCTACATTGGTGTGGTACATTTGTTACAACTGATGAACACATATTGGAGCATTGCCATTAAACACAGATTATGGTTTACATTATATTTTATACTTTGCCCACACAATTTTGTAATTTATGACAAAATATATAATGACCTGTATCCATCATTGCAATTTCATTCAGGGCAATTCCAATGTCCTGAAAATGCCCCAATATCACACCTGTTTTTAACTTTCCCTCCCCTCAGAACCTTCAGTTGCCACTGCCTTCACAACAATAGGCAGCCCAAATATTTAAGTCTCTTAGACATTCACCTATCAAGTCTAGTACTAACTATAATTTCAAATAGAAGTGGAAGAAGAACCATGTGTAAGGAAACTACAAATGAGTTCAACTCTGTCACACTGGGGACCATAAACTCCAAAGGTGGGTCCAATGGCAGGGTACAAAATTTCTGCTGTGTGTCCTGCTTCTAGTGTCTGGATATCTCTAGAACATTCAGGAGCCCAACTATTTGAGGCAATATTTACTGTGGCAGTAAATGAGATCCTGCTGAGACATGCATAAGCTTAACCTCTAGAATGAACTCCCAACTCACTTTGAAATACCTTAGCTATAAAAACTCATTTGTATTTACCCTGTCCCCCTTTTGGTCAAGGTCTGTTTCCAGGTACATTGCTAGTTGGTGCTTGGTAATAATCCCTTGGGGCCAGGGAGCCTCATCCCCTGGAGTCATGCCCCATGCCAGGGGTGGCAGGAGGTAATGCATTCATATGCTGAGTATGGCTTAGACACATGCCACATTTGGGAAAAAAGGAGGCTCTCAGGAGGTAAATCTAAGGCAACAGAAAATACTAGGTTAAGTTTCAATTTCAAAAGAAAAGGTTCATAAGTACAATCATCAATATAAAGGGCCCATCGCAACAGTCCATCTTTCTTCACTATGCACTATGTACTCAGGGGATTCTTGCCACATTAAAGAATGTGGTGCAGCTCACCAGGAGTTTAATCTAGAGGAGACCAGATGGAATATGCCTCTCCACTCTTTCATTTCAGTTGTTCTATAAGACAAATGACTTCCCCCCCTTTACAATAATGTCCTCAAAAGATTTGAATCTATTTAGATTCTAATTCATTCCAATTTTGCTTTGCAGTGTATAATAGAATTCCCTTGTTGTCTCTCTAGTTTGTCTTCTTGCTGGCACTCAGTATTTCAGAAAAATTTCCCACCTGATACTACCTTTCCTCAAACATCCTTCCTTCCATCACTCATGAATTAAAATATTTCATGAAGGACTAACATTCTCTTCAGATATCTTCCCCAATTACTTTTCTAAAATTTTACTGAAATCTATTCATTCAAAATAATTATTTGAACCAAAAGTATTTTACTTGTGCGTGACTTGAAGCATACCAAATTATAAAGAAATACTGATTCAATCTTAATTAAGCTTTCAAATCATGAAATTCATATCTTGAGTGGTGTCATTTCAGAATTATTTAATTCTATATATGGAAAACTTGAAATAGAGAGGTAATTATAAACATGATATAAATGTATTTTTATTAATACTTTACATACAATACTTTGTATTTACAAAATATTATATGATTTGGCAAGTTTTTTGTAATTAATAATAATTTGGATTTTCTTTCAATTTATTACATTCATATGTGTTTATAGTGTTTCTGAAAAATGCTATACAAATTTTTTAATAAACATTTAAAAATGTATGCTTCTTCTATTACCCTCAATTTAATGAGGAAGAGGAAGTCCTTAAAACAGATATTTTATTAAATTTCAAAATACTACTCAGTCATCATGTTTATACAATTAATCTAAGGGGTATAGAATTGACTTAAAGGTGAGGGTAGAGGTAGCATCTGGAAGATCCCCAACTCTCACATGAGGAAGACTCATGGTTCCACATGTAACCATGCTCCAGATATGAATTCCTTCAAATTGCTGCAAATCACAGGTGACCTACAATCACAGCACAGTCATTTTTTTTTTTTAATGAATAGGGCTTATTTGGTGCCACAAGTTTAAAGAATATACTTACACAAATGCAAGCACATCTACACATCTACAAATAAAAATGAAAAGAAATAATTTTACTGGAAATAAGGGGGCTTTCAAAAAATATCCCATTTCAATACTCTAATATATCTATTATGTATATATGTAGCTATATGGAGAAATAACAATAAGAAACAATAAATATCCCAGACTTTACAAATATGATGCTTGACATAAATCAAATACAGAATAGGAGAAAATGTATGGAGCTAAAGAAAATAAATTATAACTATTTGTAAAATAGAAGAAAATACAGGAAAATGAGTATTTTATAAGGACTACCAACATCTGAAAAGAATAACAAAATATAATATAGAGAAAAATATTATAAATAAATGTTAACTTTATGTTGACAAGAAATTCATGCTCTTCTATTTAAAATACAGTTAATAATTATAATAAAGTCATGAAAGAGTAAAAAATGTTAAAGAGAATATATTATCCAGGAAGATATGACCCAAATATGAGTATCAATATGTCAGAAATATCAACAATACAGCTCCCTAATGCCCATTTAAAACTTCATTGGTTACTACATGAATGAAATCACAATGAGCAATCCATTCCAAATGGTGGTTGAAGGCAAGAATTAGTTTGATAACTGCACATAATGTGAAACTCAAATATATATACATATATATGTATATATATATATATATATGTTTCATATAATATATATACACACATACATGGGTGAGTCACTGAAATGCTTAGCAGATGAAAGCCTGAAATAACATATAACTATAAAAAGGGACATTGAATAAATAGATACATTTTTGACAGGACATCTCCTCCTTGTATGTGGTTATCAGGCATTTATTTCCAATTCAATGATCTCAAGCCATTACCCTAAAAAGGGGAAAAAGTAGAATTCTGATTTTTTTTGAGTGAGTTTTTTTCATTTGGGAAATTTGGAACTCCCAGACACTACCTACACCTTCAGCCCCAAGGTGATTCAATATGGAATACTCCCCTTTCATGAATTCCTGTGAATACCAGAAATCACAGGAAGCTTTTAATCATAGTGCAATCCTTTCTTGTAAAAAAAAAAAATCATTTTTTAAATATATGTACACAAAGACATTTAAACACACTAATGAAGAATATTTTTCATGGAAATAAAAGTTTATTAAAAATTATCCAATTCAATAAGCTCAGAACAGTGTGTGAAGATAATGGAAGATATTGTTTGGACAGACAGAAGAAAGAATTATTGTTGTGGAAGACAGTACATCTGAAATCAAACAAACAGTAGAACAGATAGACAAAAAGATAGAAGAAATCCAGCAGGGACGTAGGGATCTGAACGACAACACAAAACACACAAACATATGCATTATAAGCATATCCCAGAGGGAGAAGAGAAGAGAAAGGGGACAGAAGGAGTGTTGGAAGAAATAATAGCTGAAAACTATTCTGTATGTGGCTTTACTGTGACCTAAAACTTCAAAAAAAAGTAAGACATTGGGGAAGAAATGGAAGAAAATGTCACTGTATATACAGGACAACTGATATTACAATGATGAAAGGTAAAATGTCAAAAAAATATTTTTAAAAATATTTTAAATTAATTTTTAATATCCCAATTTTTAAAATTTTAATTTAGTTTTAGTTTTTCTAAATTGTTATGTATTTTATTTCTTATGTTTAAACCTACATTATTATTTCACTTTCCTATTAATTGTATTTGGTAATATTCTTGGCTTCATTTTGAAGAAGTTTTGAACCACAGCAGGGTAGGATCATTGGTGTAGGGTGTCAGTGATGAGGGATACATGGGAGGAGGTTCACCTGGGCATATAAATAAGTTATATAAATGTGTTCAAATGTTCACTGTGCATAGTCAAAGTAGGTAGAGATTCACACAATAACTGATAGTATTGAATTCTCATCTTGGGGAGCTCTGACACATTCTCTAGTGGAACAACAACAATCCCCCAAGCACATGGACAATGACTAGTGAAGAAAAATGGCCTATTAATGGGCCCATGATATTGAAGACTATGCTTATGAGTCTTTGCTCTTGAAATTGCAACTTAGCCTAGTGTTGTAGGGTGCCTAAGAGTTACCTCCTGAGAGTCTCCATTTTGCTTGAATGTGACCTCTCTCAAAGCCAAACTCAGGATATAAATGCATTACCTTCTCCCCAGCATGGGACATGACTCCCAGGGATGAGATTCCCTGCCACTGAAGGAATACTACCAAGCACTAACTAGCAATACAACTGGAAAAAGACCTTGAGTAAAAGGGGGGAAAGGTAAAGATAAATGAATTTATATAGCTAAGAGACTTTAAAGTGAATAGGGAGGTCATACCATAGATAAAGCTTATGCACATCTCAGCAGGATCACATAGACTGCAGAGTAAATACTACCCCAAACAGTGGGACTCCTGAGGGCTCTGGAGACACCCAGGTCTTATGGCCATGACAGATAGCTCTGGAGTTTGGTGACTTGCCATTGGGCCCTACTTTGGAGTTTGTTCTCCCAAGTGTGACAGAGTTGGACTCAGTTGTGATGTACCTACACATATCTTTTCTGTTCTTTATATTTGAACATATAGTTGGTGCTGGAGGTTGTAGGTGTATGCACAAAAGACTTGAATCTTTGGGCTGTCCATGTGCCAGTTGGGCCCTGAGCCTCGGTGGAGTTTTAACACCTACTCTTCAGTTCATTGGACTAACTCAGGACAACTAACAAGGAGGTGAGGATGGACAACCACCATACCAAGGAACCAAGAGTCTACAACTGCAATCAAGAGAGTCCCATCCATCTGCCATGTGGGCTTGAAGCTCCCTCTCAATTACAGATGGAGTGGGCATCACCATCCCAGAATATTCAGGATTGGGGAATAAAATATGGACTAGAGTGGACTTAATGGCATTCTACTATAGACTTACTGTTATTCTAGCAATGGAAGAAATTATATCATTGATGTGGAGACAGTGGCCACTGGAGGTGTTGAAGGCAGGGAAAGGGAAAAAGAGGTGTAATATGGGGACATTTTTGGAACTTGCAATTGTCCTGAATGACAATGCAACAACAGATACAGGCCATTATATATCCTGCCATAACTTACAGAATTGAGTAGGAGACTGTAAACTACAATGTAAACTATAATCCATTCTTAGTGGCAATGCTCGAAAATGTGTTCATCAATTTCAATGAGTGTACCACACTAATGAAAGAAGTTATTAATGTGGGGAAAATTGGGAGGTGTGGGGAGTGGAGCATATGGAAATCTCTTAATTTTTTATGTAACATTTTATGCAATCTAATTATCTTTTAGAAAAAATAAAAATATATATTAAAAAAATAAAAGATAATGAGAGAGGGTGTAGTTCAGTGGTTGAGTGCCTGTTTCCCATGTACAACATCGTGGGTTTGATCCCCAGTAACTTCTAAAAAATAGGAATTGAAAAATCTTCTTTGCCATTACTGCAAAAATATTAGACTATTGCTGCTAACCATCATCAAAAGTTATGTTTGTTGTAATTTTTCCATTTATTCACACATTCTTAACACTTTGTAAAAGAATGAAATTCTTGTATTTATACTTTTAACCACAATCATCATCCACCACCAAATCATTATTATGCATATCCTAGATTATTCTCTGGTCTATTTTCATTTAGCACTTACATCCATACATTACCCATTTCAGCCACAATCTCATTTATAAATTAACAATGTTAGTTTTACTGATTATACTGTGTTACCATAAACTGTATTCATTTCCACACTTTTACAATGAATTTTATTAAAATTCTATATACATTAAGCATCAGCTTATCCCTCATACACTCAGTCTACCTTCTAGTAACCTATACTCTAGAATTTCCCACCATGAGTTTACTCATTGTATTTAGTTTATTTTAGTGAGACAATTCAGTATTTGTCCTTTTGTGTCTGCATTTTTTCACTCAACATAATATCCTATAATTTCATCCATGTTGTCATATGCATCCCAATTTCACTTCTTAAAATTGAATAGTATTCCATTATGTATATACCATATTTTGTTTATCCATTCATTGGCTGATGAACACTTGAGCTGGTTTCATATTTTAGCAATTGTAAATAATTGCTATGAATATCAATGTGCATATGTCTGTTTGTTTCTTCATCTTAAGTTCTTCTGAATGTATTCCTAGAAACAGTACTGCTGAATCATATGGCAGTTCTATATTCAGCTTCTTGAGGTACCACTGAACTCTCTTCTAGACAGGTTGCAGCATTCTTCATTCCCACCAACAGAGAAGGAGTGTCCTTATTTCTCCACATCCTCTCCAGCCCTTGTAGTTTTCTGTTTTATTTTAATAAGGCCATTTGATAAGGTATGAAATGGTATCCTGTTTTAGTTTTGATCTGCATTTCCCTAATAGCTAGTGATGTAAAACATTTTTTTTCATGTGGTTTTTAACAACTTGAATTTCCTCTTTGGTAAAATGTCTATCAAGTTGTTTACCCATGTTTTAATTGGGTTGCTTGTCTTTTTACAATTGAGTTGTATGATCTCTTTATATAACATGGATATCAATATCTTATCAAATGTGGGATTTCCAAATATTTTTTCCCATTGAGTAGGCTGCCTTTTTAATGTCTTTCATTTTTATTATTTTTTATTTAGGAACCTGGAACCTTGAGGAACAAAAGTGTTTAATTTTGAACAGGGGTGTAATTTAACTGTTATTTTTTTCTTGCTTGCTCATGCTTTGGGTGTAAGTGTTAAGAAACTACTTCTCACCATATGATCTTGAAGATGTTTCTCTGCATTTTCTTCTAGGAGTTTCATAGTTGTAGCTTTTATATTTAGATCCTTGATACATTTTAACTTAAATTTTTAATAAGGTGTGAGAGAGGGGTCCTCCTTCTTTCTTTATAATATGGAGATCCAGTTGTTCAAGCACCATTTGTTGAATAGAATGTTCTGGCCACCTGTGTTGGCTTGACAGCCTTGTCAAAAATCACTTGACCAAAGATATGAGGGTCTACTTCCAAGTTCTCAGTTCAGATCCATTATGCAATATGACTATCTTTATGTCAGTACCATGCAGTTTTTACCACTGTAAATAAATAATATGCTTTACAGTCAGGAAGTTAGAGACCTCCAACTTTGTTCTTTTTTAAGACACTTTTTGGTTAATCAGAGCCACTTAAACTTTCAAAGTTGATAATTGGCTCTCCATTTCTACAAAAAAGGCTATGGCATTATATATTGGGATGGTATCAAATTTGAAAATGAGCTTGTTTAGAATTGACATCTTAACTGATGCTATTCTTCCAATCCATGAACATGGAATGACCATCCGTTTATTTAGGTATTCTTGGTTTCTTTTAGCAATGTTTGGTAGTTTTCTGAATACAGTTCCTTTATTTCATTGGCTAAGCTTATTCCTAAATATTTCTATCCATTAGTTGTTATTATAAAAGGATTTTTTCCTGAGTTCTACCTCAGGCTGCTCATACGTATGTATAGAAATGCTACCAGTTTTGCATATTAATCTTGTATCCCAACACTTTGCTGAACTTGTCTATTAGTTCTAGTAGCTTTGTTGCCAGTGTTTTGGGATTTTCTAGATAGAGGATGATATCGTCAATGAACAGCTAAAGTTTTACTTCTTCCTTTCCTAATTGAGTGCCTTTCTTAAAAAGCGATTTTATTTAGATATAGTGATATACCATACAATCCATCCAAAATGTACATTTAATGGCTTTTTTTTTATTTTTATGAACAAAGGATAATGAATGGCTTTTGATATAATCACGGAGTTGTGCATTCATTCATCACCACAGTCAATATTGCAGCATTACGTTACATAGAAGAGAAACATCTGCATCCCCTTAGTAGTCACCTCTCAACCCCTCTGTCTTTCCCCTGCCATATGTATCTGCTTAGAAAAATTTTTTCTTAACAAATTAGTTTTATTGATACTAATTACTAAAGCATAAATCCGTTTAAAGGTTTCTTCCTCCACATCCCCCTGGGGCACATGACACCCACATGTCTTGACACATTGGATGACAAGATTCATAGATACATGAAACAAGAGGCCTTGACACGCTTATTTTCCTCCCTATTAGGATCCACCCTTGCTCCTAAGAGACACCCACCTGTCTGTTTCTGGGTGAATCAGTCCTCCCAAAGATGGGGGTCCATCTCCTTCCCATTCACCATGTGGGTCTCCACTCCCTGACACAACATATTATGACTGGATGAACACTCATACACTCCCCAGAAGCCTTCTACAGATGTGTCCAATCTTGAATGCCCCCCAACTTACACCCTAAACCAGTGACACTACCTTGTCATATTGTCATAACAGCATTCCCTCTCATGCCCTTTCAACCCCATACCCACAAATCCCATGTTCACATAGTCCCTCTCCCATCTCTCCCCCCAGTTACCTGTGTATTCTAACCCACCCTTTCTAATCTACACACCTTTCAGCCCTGCATCACCAAACTCAGTAATATCACTACCCACCTGTCCTATCCTTTAATATGCAGCTATACTATATCACTTTACCATAGATTAAGTCCATATATGGCTACACAACCATCTCTTCTCTTTCTCTCCCTTGTTAACCTATCTTTCAGACAATGGTTCTCAGAGACAGCTCACTTTCCTCAATTCAAATCAGTGAGGTCATAGACTGCTCATCCTTCAATGCCTGGCTTGCTTCACTCAACATAAGTTCTTCAAGATTCATCAATGTTATTCCATGTGTTAGCACTTTATTCCTTGTTACAGCTGAGTAATATTCCATTGTACGTATGTACCACACTTTGTTTATCCATTTATCTGTTGATGGGCACCAGGGCTTATTCCAACTCATGGCAATTTTGAACAATGCCGCTATAAACACTGGGGTGCATATATCTGCTCATGTCTTTACTTTCAGTTCTTCTGGATATATACCCAGCAGGGGAATCACTGGATATATGGAAGATCTATTGTTAGTTTTCTGAGGAATTGCCAAACTGTCCTCCACAGACCATTCCATAATCCTACCAGCAGTAGATGAGGGTTCCTATTGCTCTTCTCCAACACATATACTCTGCTGTTTTTTAATAGCTGCAATTCTAATGGGTGTAAGATTGCATCTCAATGTAGTTTTAATTTGCATTTCGCTAATAGTTAGCGATGTTAAGCATTTTTTCATGTGCTTTTTAGCCATTTGTATTTCTTCCTCGGAGAAATGTCTTTTCAGGTCACTTGCCCATTTTTAAAATGGGTTGTTTGTCTTTTTATTTTCGAGGTGTAGGATTTCTTTATATATGCAGGATATTAAGCTCCTGTCAGATATCTGGTTGCCAAATATTTTCTCCCATTGGGTAGGCTGCCTTTTTATTTTCTTGATAATGTCCCTTGAGGTGCAGATATTTTTATTTTGAGGAGATGCCATTTATCTATTTTTTCTTTTGCTGCTCATGTTTTGGGTGTGATTTTCATGAAACCATTTCCTATAACAAGTTTCTGTGGATGCTTCCCTACATTATCTTCCAAGGTCTTTATGATTTTGGCTCTTATATTTAGATCTTTGATCCATCTTGAGTTGATTTTTGTATAATATTTGAGATGATATTCCACTCTCATTCTTTTGGATGTGGATATACAGTTCTCCAAGCACCACTTGTTAAAGAGGCCATTCTATCCCAAAGGAGTGGCTTGGTGGCCTTGTCAAATATCAGATGACAGTATATGCTGGGATCTAAATCAGAACTCTCAATTCGGTCCCATTGGTCAGTATGTCTATCCTTGTACCAATATCATGTAGTTTTGAGCATTGTAGCTTTGTAATGTGTTTTAAAGTCAGGTAATGTGATAAATCCAACTTCATTTTTCTTTTTCAATATGTCTTTGGCAACTCGGGGCCTCTTACCTTTCCAAATATATTTTATAGTTAGTTTTTCCAGTTCCTTAAAAAATACAGTGTTGATGTTTATTGGGATTGCATTGAATCTGTAGATTAGTTAGGGTAGGAGAGGCATCTTGAGGATGTTTAATCTTCCTATCCATGAACAGGGAATATTCTTCAATTTACTTAAGTCTTCTTTGATTTCCTTTAACAGTGTTGTATAGTTTTCTGTGTATAATCCTTTACATCTTTAGTTAATTTTATTCCTATGTATTTGATTTTTTTAGGTACTATTGTAAAAGGTATTTTTTCTTGATTTCCTCCTCAGATTGTTCATTATTGGTGTACAGAAATGCTACTGATTTTTGAGCATTAATCTTATAGCCTGAGACATTACTGAACTCCTTTATAAGTTCTAGAAGCTTTGTTTTAGGTTTCTCAGGGCTTTCTACATATAGGATCATGTCATCCACAAATAATGAAATTTTAACTTCTTTTCCAATTTTGATGCCTTTTATATAAATTTCTTGCCTCAGTGCCTGAGCAAGTTCTTCTAAGACAATGTTAAATAGGCGTGGTGATAGTGGGCATCCTTCTCTTGTTCTCAATCACACAAGGAAGGCTTTTAGGATTTCACCATTGAAGATGATGTTAGCTTTGTGTTTTTCATATATACCCTTTATCATATTCAGAAAGTTTCCTTCTATTCCTATCTTTTGCAGTGTTTTTATCAGGAAAGAGCACTGTATTTTGTCAAATTGTTTTTCTACATCTATAGAGATGGTCATGTGATTTTTTTCTTTCAATCTCTTTATGTGGTGTATTACATTGACATTCTTATATCGAGCCATACTTGCATACCCAGGATGAGACCCACTTGGTCATCGTGTATAATCCTTTGATATGTTGTTGATTGTGATTAGCAAGTATTTTGTTGAGGATTTTAGCATCTAGGTTCTTTAGAGAAATTGGTCTGTAATTTTCCTTTCTTGTGGTATCTTTATTTAGTTTTGGTATTAGGGTAATATTGGCATCATAGAATGAGTTAGGCAATATTCCTTCTACTTCTATTTTTTGGAAGAGCTTAAGCAGGATTGGTGTTAGCTCTTTCCAGAATGTTTGGTAGAAGTCAGCTATGAAGCCATCTGGTCCTGGGTTCTTCTTAGTTGGGAGGTTTTTGATGACCGAGTCTCTCTACTTGTAATTAGACTGTTGAGTTCATCAATTTCTTCTTTTGCCAATGTAGGCTGTTTGTGAGTTTCTAGAAATTTGTCCCTTTCCTCTAAATTATCATTTTTGTTGGCATATAATTTTTCAAAGTTTCCTCTTATGATACTCTTTACTTCTGTGTGGTCAGTAGTGATATCCCCTTGCTCATTCCTTATTTTTTGTATTTGTCTTATCTCTCTCTTTTTCTTTGTAGTCTGTCTAAGGGATTGTCAATTTTACTGATCTTCTTGAAGAACCAGCTTTTGGTTTTGTTTATTTTTTCTAGTGCTTTCTTATTTTGTATTTCATTTAGTTCTGCTCTAATCTTTGTTATTTCCCTCTTTCTATTTCCTTTCAGTTTAATTTGTTGTTGTTTATCCAATTCCTCCATCTGTACAGTTAGGTCTTCAAGTTCAGTTCTTTCTTCTTTTTTAGTATATGTATTTAACGTTATGAACTTCCCTCTCAGGACAGCTTTGGCTGCATTCCATAGATTTTGATATGTTGTGTTATCATTTACATTATTTTCAAGAGATTTACTGATTTCTTTTGGGATTTCCTTCTTGACCCACTGTTTTTCTAAGTGTTTGTTGTTTAACTTCCATATCTTTGTGCCTAATTTGTTTCTCTGGCCTTTAGTGGTTTGGAAAGCTTTGATTAGTTGTTCGATGTTCTGTTTCATTCCAATGTGGTCAGAGAAATTACTTTGTATAATCTCAACCTTTCTGAATTCATTGAGAGTTGTTCTGTGGCCTAGCCTGTGGTCTATCTTGGAGTATGATCCATGTGCACTTGAGAAGATTATAAATCCTGTTGTATTTGGGTGTAGTGCTCTGTATGTCTATTAGGTCCAGGTCCTCTAATGTATTCTTCAGAGTCTTTGTTTCTTTATTTATTCTCTGTCTAGATGTTCTGTCTAATGGTGATAATGGTGTATTAAAGCCCCCCAGTATAATTGTGGAGCCATTTATTTCTCCACTTAGTTTTTCCAGAGTTTGCCTCATGTATTTTGAGGTACCCCGATTAGGTGCATAAATGTTTATGCTTTTTCTATCTTCTCGAGAGAAAGGAGAATGATAATAGTAATATTGAAAAAAGTTAGAAGAGAGGACATATAAGACTTAGTAAAATGAATATTTAACTCATGTAGGCATTGTAGAGTAATAGGGAAAAAAGTGGATTACTTACAATGGACTGGGAATCTAAATAGAGGAAAAAATATATAATGATTTAGAAGGCTAGAATACAGAGGCGAGAGATAAAAAGTAAAGAAAGGCTGAAAGGAAAAAGTTAACATTAATAAAAAGGAAGAAAACAGAATAGATAGAATAAAATTGACATCCATGAAGTTGTGGGCTAATGAAAAAATGTGTTATGTAAGAGCCACAACAGAAAGCAGAAGGCAAAAAGATGAAAGAAGTAAAAGAGATAGTGTTGGGAGATAAAATCAATATAGACAGAGAATGGGAAATCACTGAAGAAGAAGCACAGCAAAGAAGAGAAAAGATAGCAGCACATAATTTAAAATAAAAAATAAATACAAACAAGAAAGAAAGAAAAAAAAAGGAGGGGGAAAAGGAAAGAAAGAGGAAAGAAAAGCCAGAGACAACAAATAAACAAAGAAAAACCAACCAAGCACAAAAGCAAGCAGTCAAACAAAGCTAAGGAAGAACAGTGTTCCTTTTTGGGCTTTTGTGCAACCTCTCAGCCTGCTCGGGTTCATCAATCAATTGCCCTGCAAGGTTCTATGCAGGTTTTGAGGCAGATTTTAGCTATTAAAATGAATTTAAAAAGAAAAAAAAATTTTTTTAAGTGACTGTCTTTTTTTTTTTTTTTTTGGTGAGTTAAGGGTCCCAAAATATGTCCTCTTCTAGTCCACCCCCTTCACTGAGGGGACCCTAACTAGGCTCATGGAGGTAATCAAGCTCTTCCCACTTCCTGACCTCCCCAGGGGAGCTGAACCACAATAAAACAATATTTTTTTTAATTGTTAAATTGGCTGAATCCACCCCCTCTGGTACCAAACCTGAGTATCACAGGGCTGTTGGGTAAATCAAGCTTCCTCAGTAGATTCACCTCTTCGCTCAGCCTGGTGTGCTTCAAGCTGGCTTATCTGCTCCTGAAAGCTATGAGAGGGTCCAGGAAGCCAAATCCACAGAAAAGAAACCCCTCTCCACCTTCTGCCAGAACCCTCCCTCTCTCAGAGAATGCTCCCTCTAACTGACTTGCCAGTGGGGATTAGGGTGTATCCCTGGGCAGCTAGGTAAATCAACCCTCCACAGCAGATTCACCACTCCCCTTAGCCTGGTGCTGCTTCAAGCCAGTTATTTTGTTCTGCAAAGCTGCAAGGGGTTCCAGGCAGCCAAATCCATAGAAAGGAAAGCCCTCTTGACCCTCCACCAGAATTCTCCCACCCTCAAAGAATGCTCCCTCTCACTGGGCTGCCAGTGGGATTCGTGGCTCAAACCAGCCTTTTTCCCTGAGGGTGGGGCTTAGCCATCTGTGTTTACCACCACAGGCAGGGGGAAAACTCACGAATCCTTCCTGAGTAATCTGCGCCATCCAGCTCCCCCCAGAGTGATGTTCCCAAGGTTCTCGTTCTGTGCACTCTCAGCACAGATCCATGGGCAGGACACTGTCTCCATCAGCTGTCCTCAGAGAGTTAATCAGTGAGTGCCCTCCTAAACTGATGCCATCTTCCCTCCCCAATATACAATTTTTTATATTAATTAAATAAAGGTAACTACAGTAACTGGGAGAATAATGATAAGCTCATTCCAAATGTTTTTCTCTGATTTTTCATCTTGAAATAAGCCCACTTTTGATTAGTAATTAAGAGGAGATCTTTGTGAATTATTTCATGAATATGTCCTCTATTGATAACCAGCTCTAATTTTTCTGTCACTGAAAGCTCTTTTGATTAGTCTCAAAATTCTTTGAGTTTTTCTCATGAAGAGAGGGATTCTGAAGTGATTACCCATATGGAAATTATTGCCTTTCTGTCACTTTCTTCTAATTTGAAAGTATTTGAAATAAAATGAAAGTTATTCTTGCAGTAAAAAGGAAGGTTGACAGCACACAGACAACTTCCTCAACACAACATGATGCCTAGTCCCTACCTGAAACTCTTTCCCAATGGCATGCAGATGCTCCTGACCAACAACAAGAGGGAAAAAAACATCCATAGAATGAACAAGGACACAAAGCCCAATTCAACTCTTCCCCAGATGTCAGGCATAAAGGTTCACAGGTGTCAAGGGTTGCATGTTCAAGTCCGGGGTACAGCCATCCATCTCGATGCACAAAGGAGCACAGCCTCCAACTTGAAGAGTAACAAATGGAAACCCTGAATGCAGCAATAGGTCATCCAAAATTTTCATGTGTGACTTCCAACACAGGTTACAGAAGGGAATAGGAATGGTATATATATATATTGACTACAGTTAAATCTATACTAAGAAAAATATTGGTTCATCAACTGTAACAAAGATATCATATTAAAGTAAAATATTAATGATAAGGGAAACTACGTGTTGGGCAGCTTATATGGGAACTCTATTCATTCTGCATGATAAGAGCTATAATTAATAATAAAACTTATAATTAATAATAAAACTGCTGCCTAGGACAACGTACCACAATATAATAATAAAGGGGTCAATTAAACACAAAGACAACAATTAAAGACATATATGGGAACCATTATATATATAAAATAAAGCTACAAAATAATGAAGAAAATGCTGATAAATTGAAGGGAGAAATTGATAGTGGAAATTGAAAATAGGAAAATTCAACAACCAAGTTCAATAATGCAGTGACACTTTAGAGAGAATATCAAAAAGAAAGAGTGGAATATAAAATTTTAAAGATGAAGAATAAAAGTGGGGGATATATGGAAATCCTCTTTTTTCTGCAAGCATTTTTTGGTAAATAAACTGCTGTAATAATAACATGAATATAATGAAAACAATGCCTAACATCATGTTGAAAGTTGTTTCAATGGAAAAATAAACTTTAGAAAAATTATCCCCTACACATGAGCTTGAGAACTTCCCAAAATGTAATGATCTGTCTGAGAGGATTGGATATATTAATAAATGTGTTTTATTTCAGAATTGGAAATTATTCTGTGAACAAATATATTCCAGATGAACCTTACTTGATGTTACATATCTATTAGAATAAAAATGTTTTCCAAAATAAAAAAGGAAAAGAGTGTGTAGGGTCAGGTTATCTTTACTAGAATCCATATTGAGAAATACACCTTAGAAGAAGAAACATTTAAATGTTAATAATAATTCTGATATAATTGAAATCAATGATGAAATAATTCTTCTTTTTATATTACAGGCCTAACTATTGGACCCAATACTCTCTGAAAATGAGATAAATTTGTGGTTTAGTGAATTTATTTCCATTTATGCTATATTTAGTTCTGGATTATCAAATTCCTATTTGGGAATCTTTCACATCTTATTGGAATGAATTAGTGCTGATAACAATGACCCAACTCCATCTTTTAAGGGGCAAGAAATCTCAAAATTTTTTCACAGTCCTTCTGAGAAAATATTATGGACCTAGATGGGATCTTTTAAGTAATGAGTATGCACAGAATAAAGTGATGTACCAGAAACATATTTCTTCTGCAGTCCTGAGTCAAATAAAAACAGGTTTATATTTTCTATGAAAAAAACTTATACAACCCTTGTCACCACACCACTCTTTCAATAGGCATCAGAGCAAGTAGTGAAAGAGTGTGGGTAGGAGTGGAGGGAACAATAGAGAGAGAAGAAAAATGTATAAAAATGTCCAGAAGGCCATCACAGGTCATGTATAAGGTCATTAGAGCATTCTCTGTTCACTCAAAAGAATGGATTCTTGATGTTTTAAGTCTACCCAGAGTATGGTTATCATGACTCTTATGCTTGGTCCAGACCTCTCTCAAGGAAATTTAAAAAAAATTTCAAGCAGTCAGAAGCCGTCCCAGAAGAGACTGAATTTAACAAGTAATCAATCCTAAAGAGATTACCAGAAAAACCTCCATGTTTGCAAAAGGAACTCCTGGGATTTCAGTCAGCCAAGGGTCGATGAAGAAATGACCACAAAAATGAGAAAATGTTTGCACCTCAATGACAAGATAGTCTATCAAAACCCATGTGACACCAGTTATATCCTTGCTTACCCAGGGTTGGAAACCTTTTCCAGGAACGCTAAATAACCTTGCAGGCCCTTGGTTCCAAGGTTTCTCCCTGCAGAGCAGGCTGAAACCTGTAGGAACAGCTCCATCTCTACTTTGTGGGTGCAGGGAAATGTGACTGCATGTGGCACCAATTGTCCAGCATGGCGATTCAGCTCACCCCTCCTCCACTGTGGGGATCCCTGAGGATGTGGCTTGAACATATCCACTGCCTACTGTTTTTGGTCTGGGGTGCAGAGAGGCAGATGGGAGGGAATCTTTAAATAGAATTCTCCAAAATTGAAGACCAGGCTGAATAGAACACCCAGGCAGGAAATTAAAAAGGCTCTCTTCTGAGAAACAGTGTCATGAAGCTTTAATTCTGTTTTGAGGTAGTGGTCCAAATATACATTTATTATATGTCAAACTCTTGATTATGGGGGGAAAGTAGTAAATTCTGAGAAGCCATGAAAAATATGCATCACCCACACCAAGTGTTACAATTTGAAAATGGAAGACAACAAAAACTGTGTGCCATACATCTGCTATGGACCATGCTTAGGGGTCATAATCTGATGATATTATCTCATAATCTGTAACAAATCTTCCATGATGTTGTGGTGTGTTGATGGAAGGCTGTTGTATGTGGAATCTTATAATATGCATGATATTTTTTCTTTATAGGTTCACCTTCTATAAAAAAAATATACTGTAAAATGTATTAATAGCATGGGGTGGAGAAAATTACATTAAATATATGCTATGAACTCTACTCAGGAGAAAGATTTTGATGATATTTTCCTGGCACATATTGGGTGCCTTTCAAATAGAAAAACCATTTTTAAAATACCTGGCACATTACCAATTTTGAAATTGACTCTCAAATTGTCTAATATCATTTTAGTAGAAATGTTTTCCTAAGAAAGAGTGCATTACTCAAAAGATAATAACCATTATTAGAAAATGGAAGGCATTTGTTAGCTCCTTTGAAAAGTACAGTCTCTAAACTTGAAAGGCCTCAATGATTTCATTTCCTGGTGAATAGAATTGGTTCAAAATCTCTGTAAAATTTTTTATGTTAATTAAATGATGGTAACTACAGTAACTGGGAGAATAATGATAAGCTAGTTCCAAATGTTTTTCTCTGATTTTTCATCTTAGAATAAGCCCACATTTGATTCAGTAATTTAGAGGAAATCTTTGTGAATTTTTTCATGAATCTGTACTCTATTGATAACTGGCTCTTCTTTTTCTGTCACAGAAAGCACTTCTGATTAGTCTCAAAATTTTTTTAATTTATCTCATGAACATCGGGATTCTGAGGTGGTTACCCATATAGGCTCTGTTCTGTCACATTCTACTAGTTTGAAAGTATTTGAAATAAAATGAAAGTTATTCTTACAGTAAAAAGGAAGGCTGACAGCACACAGACAAACTTCCTCACAACAACACAATGCCCAGTTCCCTACCTGAAACTCTTTCCCAATGACATACAGATGCCCCTGCCAACCAGAAAGAGGGAAAAAATTTATAGGCTGAACAAGATTACAAAGCCCAATTTGACTCTTGCCCAGATGTCAGGCTGAGTGGCTTGCAGGCATCAAGGGATGCATGGTCCAGCCCGAGGGTACAGCCATCCATCTCAATGCACAAAGGAGCACAGACTCCAAATTGAAGAATAACAAATGGAAGCCCTGAATGCAGCAATAGGTCATCCAAAATTTTCATGTGTGACTTCCAACACCCTCTGTTTGTAAATATATTTTTTATTGAAGTGTACAATTCATACCTGAGCATATAGCAACATTATATGTAGAGTAAAAGTTGGGAACTCACAAAATAAACATACATAACATCATACAGGTATTCCATATATCAATCTCCTCCAGCATCTTCCTCTGTTGTGATCCATTTGTTATAAACTACACAAGAGCATCATGAATATATGATTACTCACTGTAATTGGTACCTCACATTCTGTGTATTTCCATCAGCCCACCCTACTTTTTCTATAAATCAATTTTATAGAAACTTCATAATAAAGAATTCAATTGAAGCAAAGGGTAAAATCCATGGTATTTGCTATAATCACAGAGCTTTCTGTTGATCACTTCAATCATTATTAAAGCATTTTCATTATTTCAATAATAATAATCAACAATAACCAGATGCAAAAACTAACACAGAAATGCCCCCTCTCTCAGTCTCTCCATTTCCCCTGCTCTACAGTGCTGTTGCTTTTGGCTATTCTTGCAGTAATATTTATTAGCTTTTTATGCCATTTTATTGAGATATATTCCCATACCATGTGGTCTAGGCAAAACCTAAAAGCAATGTTTTTTTTAAAAAAGCAGTTAATGAGACTTTTAATGTAAAATTGTAAATCCAAAGAGAAAAGAGTTTGAAAGAAACAATAAATTTTAACAGAGAGTGTAAGTGACTTTCTGGCACCCCTGGATGCATGGCACTATCTTACCATGTCTGCCAATCTCTGCTGGGATCCTTGGCATGCAAGAGCTATCCTTGATCCATGGCTAGGTGGCCAGCAGCTCTGTCAGGCATCAGCAAAGTGGGAGGTTGCTGAAGGGATGTCACACACTGGACTGGGGCAGACTCCAGGACAGATGCCGGTGGAGGACTGGCTCAGCAGGAGTAACTTCTAAAGGACATCCCCACAGGCAGATGAAATATGAACGCACCACTGGGTGACCAACCTCCAGGTGTGTGTGTTGAGGTAGGGTTCCTTTTAGGCCCCTGGTTTCCTGAGGAGTTCCTGGTAGAACCATGGTCAACACTGTTGACAGCACCCACCCCTTCCACTTCCCTAAAATCACCTGAGAAACCCACTTTGAGGCTGCACCTTGGAGCCCTGAATTCAGTGGGGCCATGGGGACCTGGCAGGAACCTAAGCCAAGAAAAGTCTCCTACAGGAACATTGTGGGGGTCTCCACCCAGACCCCACACCTCTCTTGGAACCAAGCAGGTGGCATTTCCCAGGCAGTTCTGCAGCTTCATACACATTTTAAGGCTTCATATATATGAGCAAAACTCAAAGAATTTTGAGACTAATCAGAAGTTCTTTCTACAATGAGTGAACTGTGAAGAAATAAGTGAAATATGCTGTATGCAAATGAACAAATATTATATGAGTTTTCCAATTTGAAATAGCTAGAAGAGGCAAATTCATAGTGGCAAAAATAGAGTACAGGTTACCAGGGGCAGTGGGGGTGGGGAACTGCATGGAGAGTCAATGCTTAATGGGTATAGATTTTTGTTTGGAGTGATGGAAAAATTTTGGTATTGGGTGGCAGTGATGGTAACAAACCATTTTGAATGTAATTAATACCACACTGAATTGTATACTTGAGAGTGGCCAAAATGAGGCATTTTATGTTGTATATATGTTATAACAATAAAAATATAAAAAATAAAAATAAATAAATAAATAAAAGAAGTGCTTTCTGTGACAGAAAAACTACAGCAGGTTATCAATAGAGTACAGATTCATGAAATAATTCACAAAGATCTCTTCTAAATTATTGAATCAAATGTGGGCTTATTCCAACATGAAAAACCAGAGAAAAACATTTGGAAGTAGCTTATCTTTATTCTCCTAGTTACTGTATTTACCATCATTTAATTAATAAAAAAATTGAAAATGCTGTCCTGATTTTATGATAATCAGGGTAGACTAAACATTTGCTCTATTAGAAACAATGCATGTGTCCTCAGACCTAGTTTTTCTCCCTAGTTCTGGTTTTTAGAATGCTGGAGATAAACTAAGCCTGATTTATTATATGTCCATCCTGTATGGGAAAAGACTATAACTCTAAGTATCTTTGGTCAACCTTAAGAGATATAGCAGGGGGACAGATGTGGCTCAAATGGTTGATAGTCCATCTCCCATATGGAGGGACATGGCTTTGACCCTTGGGACCTCCCAGTAAAAATCAAAAAGAGAAAAATATAGAAGGCACATGGGCCACTAGGCCCCATGAGTGGGTTAGCCCCCGAGGCCGATGTGTGGTTTAGCCATCAGGCCCCACAAGCAGGTGAGCTGCCAGGCCCTGCATGTGGGTTTGCCACCCTGTTCTGCAAGCAGGTGAGCCACCAGGCCCCATGAGCAGATGAACCCCCCAGGCCCCATGTTTGTGCTTGCTGCAAGCCCCCACAAGCAGTCAAGCCACCAGGACCCATGTGCATGTGTGCCCTCAGGCCCCATGTTCAGGTGTGCCACCAGGCCCCACTAGCATGTGAGCTGCCAGGCCTCATGTGCAGGTGCACTGCCAGGGCCTGTGAGTGAGTGAGCCCCCTAGGCCCTGTGTGTGGGTGTTCCACCATGCCCCATGAGTGGGTGAGATGCCAGGCCCCAAAAGTGGGTGATCCCCCAAGGCCCTGTTCACAGGTCAGCCTCCAGGCCCCATGAGGAGGTGAGCTCCCAGGCCCTGCAAGCATGTGAGCTTACCGTGTCCCATGCAAGGGTGCACCACCAGGCCCCCCAAGCAGATGAACCTAAGACCCTGTGCATGGGTGCTCCATCAAGCCCCATGAATGAGTGACCCACCAACCCTGTGTGTGGGTGCACCATCATCCCCAGTGAGTGGGTCCACCTTCAGGCCCTGTGAGCTACACAGCAAAAGGATGACATAACAGGAGAGTGACACAAGGGAGAGCCAAGACAAGACATGTCAAAAAAACAGGAACTAAGGTGGTGCATGTGGTAGGGCACCTCTCTCCCACATTGGAGGTTCTGAGGAATGAATCCCACTGAAGACAGAAGGAGAAGGATGAGAGGAGAGGGCAGGAAATCATCACAGAGAGTTGCCCATAGAATGGACACAAAAACAGCAAAATTGTGGGGGTAAAAATGGGTAAAAGTAAATAAATAGATAAATAAATCCTTTAAAAAATGTATAGGAGAGTAAGTTATGGACTACAGTTAGTAGTAACACTTTGATGATACTCTTTCATAATTTGTTAACAGATATTTCACAACAATGAAAAGTATTTGTGGTGAGGTGATGTATGGGAGCTCTCAATGATGTTATGCATGCTTGTTTTGTAAGGTCAACAATGTTTACTGTACACTTACAGTTTATGTATGTTCATGCTTGAATGATATACTTCAATAAATTGTTTTAAAAATGTACAAAAATTTTTGGACCAATTGCATTCACCACAAAATGAAATCATTGAGGCCTCTCTTGTTTAGAGACCAAATTTTTCAAAGGAGTGAGAAATTGCCTTCCATTTTCCAATAATGTTTATTATCTTTTGAGTAATGCATTCATTCTTAGGAAAACATTTCTACTA
>JAQZBX010041173.1:0-22441 GCA_029593785.1 Cabassous unicinctus
CTGTGCCCTGGCATACGTCATAGGCACATCTCCTCAATGCTCGTGCAGTTATCACCTGTGCCCTGGCATACGTCATAGGCACATCTCCTCAATGCTCGTGCAGTTATCACCTGTGCCCTGGCATACGTCATAGGCACATCTCCTCAATGCTCGTGCAGTTATCACCTGTGCCCTGGCATATGTCCCTGCTCTCTGCTAACTGAACGCCGTGGAGCACAACCCAGACGCACAGGCTCGAGTGGGACGGTCAAATTAGTATTCAAAACAAGTGTTGCCTCGAGGTGAAGGAAGATAAGAAAATAATAGCTCCGTCATTCTGGCTTTACAGTATTATTCAGTGAACACTGCGTGGCCCAGGCAATATGTTACAAAAATTGCATTCAGCCTGAAGCTCCAGAAGACATACAGCCTCACTGAAATGGTGAGACTCGTTGTAGCGAATAGAAGGAAGTACAGTGGCCAGAAGAGGAAAAGTTGTTTTCTTGTCTTTGACCTTGAAAAGAAGGAGCTGTTCAGTAGGAATGAGAACAGGAGGATTGTCCACGTCCAGTGTCTTCCCCTGTATGGAGCTCTAATACCTGCATTATCTGTCCCACAAAACTGGCCTAAGAAGTAAATGAGGACCAGTCAGCGATGGCCTGGCCTCTGTTTCCTCCCTGTACTTTCCCGCCCCTTTGTTGGCTTCCTTACCACTTAACATGTTTTGAAAGCGTCTACCTGTGTCCCTCTCTCCAAGAGACCTAGAATTGGGGAGCCAGCGAACTCTCCTGCTTCTTGCAGCCTCAATACCTAATACTGTACTTATTACATAATTACTTTTTGGCAATTCAATTGACCAAATGAACTTTTGAGCACTCCATAGTGTTACAAGACGAAATTTCATGTTTATAGTATATATCTTGGAAGCCATGCCACCATTTCCGTGTTTTGACTAAAATCGTGTTACATAGACTCTATTTTCCTGATGGGATAGAGAGAGTCAGGGAATCTGTCTGCAAGCTTCACAGCCTGACTTTGTAGGCTTGAAAGGAATGATCCTGTGAATGGTATCTTATTATGAACACACACCCCCATCGCTACTCTTTTTTTTTTTCCAAAAATGTGTGCTTTATTTAACAAACAACCATCGCTACTCTTGACCCAGCTCATTTTTTAAGCCTTTTAAATTGCTGTCCTGTAGTTGTGTATAAGGTAGAAAAATAATGAAAACAAATGAGTCTACATTATTCTAGAGCTCTTTATTATACTACATTTTGCTTATATTTGGAGTGAGTTGCATATATACCTGCATAATGTAGAAAGGTGAAATTTTTATGCACATTGCATAAAAGCGAAGTCTTCATCAAAAATGATTACTCGTAGTGTCTGTTTATCAATGTCACTGAGTAAAGACCTTGTAAAGGCCTTGTTGCCATGAGATAATAGAGATGCTGCATGGATGATTTTTATTCCTAGTATCAGAAACCTTATTCTACATATAAAATAGCTCGGGTTTGTTTATTGGAGCTCAGAAGCCAAGTCAGAAAAATTATGTGTATACAGTTATCCCTTCCACATTGTGGGGGTTAGGGGTGTGGCACCACCATAATCTGAAAAATCTGTGTAAAAATTTGGGGCCCTCCCTTCCTACCAGAGAAGAAACCTGAATTTTTTCTTTTTCTTTTATGGGGTGTTTACAGTATCTTATTGTAAAATTGGGGTATATTTGTCATATTAAAAGATAAAATGTTGATATTATACAATACTATGCATATATTTTATGCAATTTCTGAGTTTCTAGCCTTTTTCTGTGTCCTCTGTTGGCCTTCGTGTGTCATCTGTGACTTCCACAAACCTCCCAAAAAATTCCCAATTAATTTCTTATGCCAACCCATAATAAATCGAAACTGCGATGGGGAAAGTTGGGATGTGGAAGGGATAACTGTATTTTATATAGTGAGTGTTTAAGTCTGCTAGGCTGCCGAAGGCAATATACCAGAAGTGGGTTGGCTTTTACAATGGGGATTTATTAGCTTACAAGATTATTTATAGTTCTGAGGCTGTGAAAATGTCCAAATCAAGGCATCATCAAGACAATACCTTCTTCCTGAAGACCAGCTGCCAGTGATCCTGGACTCCTCTGTCACACACACGTCAAGGCAAATGGCGGCATCTGCTGGTCTCTCCCTTCTTTTCGGGGTTTTGTTGCTTTCAGCGTCTGGCTCCTGTGGCTTTCTCTCTCTCTTTGTCTGAATTTCCTTCTGTTACAGATGACTCCAGTAAGAGGATTAAGACCCACCCTGGGCCACATCTTACTGAAATAACCTAATCAAAAGGCCCTATTTACAATAGGTTTACACCCACAGGAATGGATTAGCTTTAAGAACATGATTTTCTGGGGTTCATATAGCTTCAAACCATCACAGTGCAGCAAGAATAAATTATAAATTATCATAGATTTATTTTTAGAACCATAAAAATGGTAATAATTAGAAAGAAGCCAAAGGAACTTAAAAAGAGAGATCTCCTAGACCAGTGGTTCTCAAATTTTAATGACATGAGAGTCACCTTACTGAATCACAAATGTCTGGTTGAATCTGAGAGGATCTGCATTCCTCACAAGCACCCCAGGCCATTCTTTTACGGGACAATTTGTGGACCAAACATTAAGAAATAGTATGACCTTGGGTTATGTTAGGACTTGGCCCAGTCACTGAGATGGGAAGATTATTGAACTCTTTTGGTTGAATAAGACACTCAATTCCAGAAGAAACAGTGTGCACTAATGCAACCAGGATGATAAACAGAGACCAAACCACGTCACGTGAGAAATCATGCGGAGAAATAGGGATGTTCAGCCTGGAAAAGAGATAAGTTGGGGATATAAATAGCACTTCATGACTTGGAAAAGGCTTGATCCCAAAGGCCTAGTGGGTGAAATGCAGGGCGACAGAACTTGGCCGAGTGTGAGGAGGAACCTTTAAGAATCAGAGTTGTCCGCTCGTGGAACTGTCGCTGTTGTGAGGACTTCAATCCAGGATGCGGAATCCGGCTGTCGATGGGGCAGAGACAGATGAGGTGGCCCCTGGGGTCGCTGATGGCTCTGATTTAGGGCTTCTCTGAAGGAATCAGCTTCTCATGACAGTGGTAGTGGGCCCTGGCACACAAGCCCTGAGGCCAGTTGGGGAAGCATTAGGGTGTATCCCCGTCAGAGAGGTGAAAAGCAGTCATGGCAGTTGGTGTGTGGGCGGCCCAAACACAAGTCTAGTCCCCAAAGAAATGAAACTGTCAACCCCAAAGAAATGTGTAATAAGTTCTCTTTCCACACTACCACGTACTTGATGCACAGGCATCCCTGCAGTAAGACAGGAATCATGGGAGTGAGTCTGTGGCGAGGCCCAACATCTGGCAGGGGGTAGGGAGTAATCACTTCTGCTTTTGTATTATAGCAAAATGTGAATGAAGATTTTAAACATCTGTTTATGAAAGTACATTGAAGACTTTAAGGAGCAAGTTACCAGAAAAGCAAACGCTGAAAAAATTTTTACTATTAGCGTTGAGTTTGTTTATTAAAAATTCTCTTCCCACACATCCATTATCACCACTGCTCTCTCCTTCCCGTCACCATTTACACATGGAGGTGGCAGAGCTAGTATTCAAAGCAGGTCTCCAGCTCCAGAGCCCACTCCCACTTCTTTCTACTGCCTTTTAATGTGAAGACAAAGAAAAGCTTGTAGGATCTTTGTGTTGTTTTTAAACTAAGATGATTTCCTTAAAGAATGTTTTTCTTTTATATGGAAATACCTGAGCTTGCAATGGATTTACTGCATACAAGTCTCTAGTATTGTCTTTTAAAAAAAACTACTCACTTTTCAATTCTAAATGTTAGTAGAAGGAGGGGGCAAGGTGGGCAACGGAACACAAAGAAGAGGTTCTTATGTGCTTAACATTCAAAAAATTTCCCATCCAGATAATTCTTAGATAACATATTTGAGACCCAAAAGTATTTGATTGTGAAATTATGCTCAAAGCAAGGAATATCATGTAGTTTAAGGACCCAGTCTGTGTTGTTCAGAGTTGGTTTACAGTTTTTATTGTCTCGTAATAATTGTCAGAACACATTTGTTTGATTTGTCAGAGTAATTTAAAATTGTTGTCAAATCAAATATCAAGAGAGAAAAAGGATGAGTGGAGTAATTTGTTAAAACCAGACCATTATATTAATTTTATTAGGAGGGAAAAGTTGGAGTACTCACTGTTGGCTTTTCAGAAAATGTTGCCAATGTGGTTCACACTCAGGAGACGGCAGAACTGCTAGAGAAGAGTTCCAGGATTAGTTGCAAAAATCACGCAGATTTGTAGCTTCTACTGCACTGGTTTTAAAGAATAATCTTATACAGTAGCATTCTTTGCTATATTTTTATCTCTTCTTTGAGCTCCGTGGCTGCCATTGTCTGGTCTAGTTTTTCTTTCACCGCTGAGGATGGTTTTGAATGTGATCAGGGAATTTTTTCTTCTATATTCTTATCATGGTATTATCTCTACCAGGCTATTTGATGCACGAATTTCATAAATTTTGGATTGAAGAGGACCCCATGGACATAATGGAATTTAATCGCGTGCGAGAGAAATTCCGCAAGAGGATCATAAAACAACTGCAGAACCCGGACATGGCATTGTGCCCACATTTTGCTGCCTCGGAGGGTCTAATCAACATGTAGTCGCCCACACTGCTTGCAGTGGATACCCTGGAACACTGCCTCATTGTCGTGTCACATCTCTGTTTAGGTCCCAGCGCACACTCGCACACTCCGAATGCACACAGTGATTGTATGCATGCCTTTTGATACAGTATTTTCATCTCTTGGTCATAATTACCAGCTCTGCAGATACCACTATTTCTAGAGTACCTGTCCTCCAGTGACGGCTCCTATTGTGGCATTATGCAGTGTGACATCTTGCCTTGACACCCGAGTATGGAGAGAGTCTTCTATTTTTTTAGATTTTTTCCACCCCCTCATAATTCAGCATTAAAGAATTGTATTTCTCTAGCTGTATTTTGTATGCCAGAGATTTAGCTGACTCTTGTTCTGTGAAAGCCTTTTAATTTATTGATCTGTTTCATGACTACTGCTGCTAGCTTTTCAAGCCAGGTTCACGCTTGGACCTCATTCCGATGAAGTATAAGACTTTAAAATAATACAGGCAGACACATGATAAGCCAAACTGTTCCTGCAAGCATAGCTGCACTTCATGAAAATGTAACGAGGCTTACGAGGCGCAGACTTAGGTAGAAGCTGTTTTTTGTTTGGAGTACCGCAGAACTGCATTGTAACACAAACCCTAGCGGCAATTGTGTCCTAGTCATCCGGATATCAAATTATTTTATTCCCATAGCTTTGCTGGCCTGGATGCCTAACTATGCTTACGATGCTCGGCTCCTCTAGGATGCTCGGCTCCTCTACGATGCTCGGCTCCTCAGAAAAGAAGTACACGTATCTGAAAGACTGCAAACAGGTTTTCACTGCCTGCCTCTTGCTGACCTCGAGAGTCATGCCCTGGCCCTGCTCTGAGCCAAGCACCTTTGCTTAGGGAACTGAGTGCTGGCTGCTTTGTTTCCTGTGCCTAGAGGCATTTTTTTTTTTTTTTAATTTTGCAAGAAAATATGTTGCAAGAGAGGAACCTAAGCTGTCATTCTGCTTTATTTTTTGAAAATAATGACTTTGTCTTGTATCAGTGGAAAAAGTAAATTGCTTAAAAGGGGGGGGGGAAGCAAATCATTCCAAAACTGCTAAAAATCAACCCACGATTTAGTTTGGAATTATGATTGTAGTCTGTTGAATAGTATTTACCATGGCATTTCATACCCATGGTATTTTATACCTTCTATCAATTTTAGTATTATTAGATGTTTGTGTAATCACTCGCTTATTTAAATGAATTTTGAGTACTGCCTGTCGATTATATGAATAAATTACATGTCATTCTACTGTAACATATAGTGGGTTTCATTCCAATATTTTTGTGCTCGTACAGTTTCTGCATATGCAAATATGTGAGTAGGTAGAATGTCAAAGACAACCTGCAGCTGACTATAAAGCTCGCCATCTTTCAGAGTAACCACGTGTAAATTAGAATGTGTCATGACTGAGAGATTTCTTTTAATTAACTAATCTTGGACTTGGTGGCACGTTAATGAAAGAAGAGGATCCAGCTTTTCCTTCGTAACTTCCCACAAGTCCTGGTTTCTCTGCTGCTATACAGCTGATAAAGAGGAAGCTTTAAGCTGCCTGCTTGTTTCCTTGTCCCTTCTGCCTCTACTGGGCTGTTGCTGTTCCCTCGCTTTCAGCCAGGGATGAGGTGGCAGCATCTTGCATTGCATTTTTTGCAGCCCTCTGCCCTTTCTTAGAATGGGGGGAGCAGATGTAGCTCAAGTGGTTGAGCGCCTGCTTCTCAGGTATGAGGTCCCCGGTTTGATCCCTGGTACCTCCTAAAAACAAACAAATGAAAAAAACCAACTCTCGTTGGGGAGCAGACGTAGCTCAGTGGTTGAGCACCTGCTTCCCATGTACGAGGTCCATGGTTCAATCCCCAGGACCTCCTAAAAAAAAAGTGGGGGGAGGGAATGGGAAGGAATTGGTTAATGCATGATGTGCACCATCAGTGATGACAAGAATGTATTTTCTCTCCAGCGTAAGCGAGGCCTTGTGAGCCTGGTAAATGGTCTGTCTTGGGACTGGGTTCCCACAGCAGCTGAGCTTCCCTAACATGCCCCGTGTAGGCGAAGACGTTACTCTGCATGCCGTGCGGCCTTTGTCAGCCATGTGTGGTAGCTTTCCACTGTGCTCCTGTGTCACTGGCATGGCTCCGCGGCGAGCAGCACTTACACCAGCTCCTGTCTCTTCCATTCAGGACGAGGCAGTTGATGCTAACGAAGCCGGGGGTTCCCCCCCAGCTCCTTGGACGATCTCTCTTGTTGTACCTTGGCACAGCTGCACAATTTCAGGATGAACAAACTCTGCCAGCTCCTTCTAGTTTTAAGTATTATTAGATTTCTCATTCACACCTCTCTCTGGAAGCTGAATTCTACCCAGTAACATGAAGTGAGGTGAGAAAAGCAAAAGGAGAAGGTTTCAGAAGCATCAAGAATGTGTGAGTGTTTTCCCCCCTTGAGCATTCTTAGCTTGCTGGATACTTACTTAGTTGAGCAAGGGTTGACCCCTTAAAATGTAAATTGTGTTGCAAGCTCCTTCCAAGTTTTCCAAAACACGGCTTGCTATGATAAAAACATATTCCAGTTTGCACTACAGAAGTAAAACCCTTTGAAGCACCGTTTCTGAAAATTGTGACTTCAATTTGACTTTCCTTCTCACAAATCTTATTGTAGTGTAAAAATAAAAAAACAAACATTTTTGCCTGGCAACCCACTGTCGTCTCAATGTTTGAAAAGAGGCTTAAATATCTTCCAATCCCAATAGAGAGGTTACCTTATAATACATCTTCCAAACCCAACACTTCTGAAAGAGGGAGAGGATGTGATTAATCCTATCTTTAGGACAACAGAGTAAGTAAACCAGAACAGTTTGAAGAGACTGAGATGTTAGATGACTTCTGTCAAGAGACAGGCATTAGAAGGGATTGTCTCCCTACAACCCAGATCTCTCCCTTCCTAATCTCTGGCAGAAGTCCACCATAGAAACATAGAAATCTTGATATTCAAGATAAATCTTACAGACTAATCCAGGTTGTGAGCTTGGTCTGATTGTGGACAGTTCAGCTACAGATTTGGGGCCTATAGGAATTTGGCCATGGGAAAAGAAAATCTGTCAAGCAAACTCCATCCGCAGATTACACTGAGCTGTGAACATGTGGGGCCAGATTCAAACTGGATGGGAGTGGGGAGGGGGTTGTTGGTGGTGGAGTGTGGGAGCAGGGGAGGGGAGGTGATGGAGAGAAGAGGACGGACAAAAGGACAGTGCCACCTAGGCCTGTACCACGTGTAGGAAACTTTGGGACATAGAGACACCTGCTCTGTCAAAGCAAGGCCTCTCACTCTTTAAGGAGGTTAACAGAAGTAGCTTCTCTGATCTTCAGGCGAAATGGCAGAAAAGCAGAATTGAATATAAGATCAAGGCTTAGCAGAAGAAAAAGCGTGGGTGCTGCGAATATTTTTTAAATTACATGGCCTCTCTGGTCCTCAGTTTCCTGATCTAGACAACAATATTTCATTCAGAAAATAATTATTGAGCTTCTGTGGGGCAGGCAATAAGTTAGGGACACTGTCCCTGCTCTTAAATGATCAGTCTTGGAGGTGAATAAGCACCTGCACAAACACAGCGTGACGAGATAAAGGTTATAACCAAGGTGTGCACAGAGCTTTAAGCAGCAGTGTGGCAGGGGGTGGGGAAAGGAGAGCATTCCAGGAAAAGTGCATCTTAACCCAAGTCTTAAGAGAGGAATCTCGGGTAATCTCCAGAGACTGCTCATCAATATCTGGCTGACCCTTCTCCCATAGTAATAGAACCCCTTAGTTTTGAGCTGAGCAAAAGGCTACCCAGAGTGAAACCTAGTATTTCCTGACCTCCCTTGCACCTGGTGTGGTCGTTTGGCTAATTCTCACCATTGGAATGAAAGTGGGAGTGTTTGTGAGCAGCTGCTAAGAATGTTCCACTAAAGATATCTGGAATGTGCCTTATGTCCCTTCACTTGGTTCCCCTTCCTCCTGCTACTAGAAGCCAGACGTGATATTTGTCATTTAGACCACAAATATGAGAGCCACGTCCTAGGCATGTCGGGGTGGTGAGCTGAAAGCAGCCTCGGTCCCTGAGGACCTCAGCAGCCCTGCCAGCCCTAGAGACTCTCCTCCAGAGTCCTGTGAATGGGAAGGAATCTATCCTGTTTTAGCTACTGCTCCTTTGGGTCTCTGTTACTTACACCAGCCCCAGTTCTAATGCACCGGATGCAGAAGCGTGGGGACATACACGAAACATCCAGGGAACATAATTAGCTCAGAATGTCTGGAGCACAGAGGACTCGGTCCTGGCTGGAAACGATGCAGGGGACATAGGCACAGGGAGGGCAGGTCGTGGCGAGTGTGACATCCCAAGGCTGCCCAGAGAGAAGGACCCGTCTCTCACTGAAAACCTTCCCTGGCTGCAGTGAGGCACCACGTCACAGCCACTAGGATGGCTATAATCAAAGACGTGGAAGAGAGCAAGTTTGAGCGAGGGGGTGCAAAATTGGAGCCCTTGTACATCGCTGGTGGGAACATAAAGTGGTCCAGCCACTATGGAAACTGGCAGTTCCTCAAAAAGGTAAACATAGAATTACCATATGACCCAGCAATTCTTCTCCTAGGTATGTGCCCCCAAATTTAAAAACTGATACCCAAATATACGCACAGGCATGTTCATAGCAGCTCTATTCATAACAGTCAAAAGGTGGAAACCGCCTAAGTGTCTATCAACGGAAGACTGGGTCTGTGCTGTATCCGTATAATGGGAAATTATTCAGCCATAAAAGAGAGTGAAATACTGACACGTGGTACAATGTGGGTGAACCTGCAAAACATGTTAAGTGAAAGATGAGACCAAAGGTCCCATATTGTATGGTTCCACTTATAGGAAATAGCCAGAATAGATAAATCCACAGAGACAGAAAGGTGGTTGCTAGGGGCCAAGGAAGTGGGAAATGGGGACAAACTGCTTAATGCGTGGGCGGGGGGTCTCCTGGGGATGATGAAAATGTTTTGGAGCTAAGGTAGATGTGGTGGTTGCAGAACCTGGTGACTGTACTAAATCCCACGGAATTGGTCGCTCTAAAATGGTTAATTTCATATTATATGCATTTCACCTCAGTTTAAAAAAAAAATGAAGAGAGGGAAAAAAAAGCTTCCCCTGACTGGCCTGGGAATCCTTACATATCCAGACATGTTCTCGCTCGATCGGTTTGAGAGCCGCCAGCCTTGGCCCTGTGCCCCAGCGCTGCCCGGGGCTGCCGCCTCCTGGCCTCCCGGCTGCGACAGCCGCTGACGCTGCAGGTGTGGCTCACGCGGAGGCGCTGGCAGGTCACTCGGAGCCTCTCCAGCCGCACGTCTTGCACCCAGAGCCTCGGCAGAGACGCTGGGGAACGCAGTGCCTGCAGGCGCGGCTCAGGCTCCCCTCGGTCGTCAGGGAGGTCTCAAGCCTCGTGGCGATTTCAGACGCCATTCCATGCTCTCCGTTCTCCTCTTGGGCCCAGAACTCAAAATTCCTTCCCTTCCCCTCAGAATCCAAATGCTCGCACGCGTGCACACACACACACAATCTAACTCTTCCACGTGCACAGCGCAGGACCTGGCCGCACCCGGTGCGCACACTTACGTGCATTTGCGTGCCCACACCTGTCCCCATGGTCTTGTGACTAACACATGGGAGCGGTTTGGAAGGCAGCAGGAGAGGAAGCAAAGAGAATTGTGATGCTCAAACAGAAAATCCTGAGGGTCAGAACCTAAGTAGAGGGGATGCAGAGGCACCGGATGGGGGCTGGTGGGTGTGAGGCTGAAGGTGGGCGTGTAGGATGACCTCTAAGATCAGAGGACGGAAGTAATTGTGTTAATAACCTAATGGAAATAGCCCCCAATTACTGACCACCTACTCTGTTCTGCTCCTTAAGTCAAGTGCTTTATATTCTTGTCTCTTAACCATCAAACTAACTCTGCGGGGTATTGTTTTTATCTACACTTTACAAATAAAGAAACTGAGGCAAAGAAAAGTGGAGTGCCTCACTCACAGCCTTCCAGCTAAATGCTGGCAAGGATATGTCGCAGCCCCAGCTTTTCTGGCTCATTCTGGATCTCTTTTATGCAACCATATGCTATAACACCACCAGTTCATACTAAAATTCCATACTTTTTAGAAAAAGAACTGAAAGAGAATATAACAAAATGGTTACCTCTGGGTGGTAGGATTATAAGTTATTTTATTTTTTATCTGTGTTTTCAAATTTTTCTTCAATGAGCTTGCATGACTTCTAAGAGCTGAAGAAAATAAAAAATGCTTTTATTTAAATAACTATTGCTATGAGAAAGAAAGAGCCTCAGGACTCTAAATTTATGCATGTCCCTTGGCAGGAAAGAGGAGCTTGTCTTAAATAATCAGGCCCAGTTTGCCAGGAGGAGTGACAGCCAACCCTAACAACATTCCCAGTTCAAGCCTTGTCAGATGGGAGCCCCTGGGCTGGTGCTGGCCAAGACCCTCCTTTCACTTAGCCATTGCGAGCATCTCCTCATCTCGCTGGCTCGCAGACATTTTATCAGTAATAATTTCAGGCACTGAAGCAAAACTTCCAGACAGCATATCTCTGCCAACACTTCATAACTCTCTGAATAACAGCACCATGAGTATTTATGTCTTATTATCACTGCTGCAAAGAATGGCAGTTTCAGCACAAATGACCATCTCCAATCCACCCTGAATATCCTGTCTTGGTTTCCTCCCACCCATCAGGTCCACACCCCCTTGCTGCAGATTTGCATGTGGTCCTGTTACATAGGTGGAATATCCCCTCTAAGAACTATTCACTTCCCTGCTCCTGCGCTGTCACAGGGCTAGGGAACTGTGCATTCATTCATCCATTCGTCAGCAGGTATTCGAGTGTCTGCTATATCCTCTGTGCCTGCAAGTCTAGTCGGGAGATGGACACATAAACAGACCATTCCACTACACTGGGATGAGTGCAGTGGGGGCACAGATCACGGGGACAGCTTGGACAATGGCACTAAGCGAGAGAGAGCACGGTGTGAACAGGGGATCACAAGCAGCTCTGTGTTGTCAGAGCTCAGGGAGCAGGGTACGAGAATGGCGGCTAGATCCTGGATGGTGGCCTTGACTGCCTTGTTAGAGCTGGGCCTGGAGAGGGAATTTGCAGGGGTCAAAAGTAGAGAGGATTATCGGGAGACTGGTGGAGCATCCAGGTGATAAGTTATGGGAACCCATACTGTACTTATGGGGGTGGGTATATAGAAAAAGAAATCGATTCAGTAAATATTTAGAAGAATAAATCAGAAGAATTTATTAAATGGCTATATGAGGAGGGGCGTGTGTACTCGGAGGGGCCGGGGTAGGAGTATCGGGGTGTGGGAGAGGGAGAGGAAGGAACCAAGCAAAGGAAACTTTGTAGATTACTTAATGGAAATTTGATCTATTTAAAGTATGGAATCCCCTCATCCAGGTTCTTGTTATGTCTTTCCAAATCTTCAAGACCTTCTTCTGGTCCCTCAATAAAACTTTGCCATTTTCTTTAATAGGTCCTACTATTTCCTACTAGGTTAATACCTCTGGCTTTGTTTTGGTTTTGTTTTTTTCCTATTGGCTGTCATACATGGGCTCTTTTTTACATCACATTATTTAATTGATTGCATCAGTTAGGATTCTTTTTGTTGCAAATGACAGAAAATCCAACTCAAATTGGTAAGAACAAATAATAGCACATAATGAGTGCTTATTATTGCTAGATGTTACTCTAAGAACATTATATGTATTATCTTTTTAACTCATTTAAATAAAAAGAGGAGATTTATTGACTCATGTAGCTGAAGTCATGAGCCATGTGTCTGGCTTCAGATACAGATAGATCCAGCAGCTCAAAAAATGTCGCTGACATTGAGTTTGTCTCCACCTCTTGGCTCACAGTGGCAAAATGACTGAGGCAACTCCCCCAAACTTCAGTCCTGGGGAGGAGTTTGGTGGGGGAGCTTGCTTCAAATAGAAACATGGAATTGTGTATCTTACTAGCCCAATTTGAGGATGTGCCCATCCTGAACAATCACTATTGCTAGGGGTAAATGGTGCTGTGACTAAATTTGGGTTATGTGCCATTCTCCTTCCCCAAACTACATACACTGAGGATTAGGGAGGAGTAATTCATCCCTAAGGAAATCAAGTACTTTTGCAAGAGAGGTAAATGGATACTGCAGAAGAGCAGAGAAAGACAACCATTGTCCAATTTATTGGTTATTATTACTTTGGAGAAAAACTATTGATTTGTGTGTGTGTGTCTAAAGCATAATCAGCATGAATCATTTTTAAAGTTACTTTTATTTGCATGTTGTAGTAGATTGATTACATTAAGGTTTCCAATTTTTTATCTGACCTCTCTGAATCCAAACCCTTTGCCCTCCCTGCTGATGCTGGAATTGGTCTTATGGTTATGCCTTACTTTGGCCAATTGGCCAATATTAAACTTGACACAGGAGAGACTTGAAAAATATTTTTTTCACTTTTCTCCTCCTTATTGAACTTGACCCAAACCATAAGAACAAGCTTGGGCTGACCTGCTGGAGGATGTAAGATCATATGGAGGAGGGTCAAGTCCTAGCTGAAGCTACCCTAGACTAGCCAACCCCCAGGTGATCTGCCAGCTGACAGCAGATGCGAGAGCAAGCTCAGCCAAGATCAGCCAAGCCCAGCCAAGACCAGCCAAGCTCAGCCAAGCCCAGCCAAGCTCAGCAGAGCCACCCAGGTCTAGGTTCCTGAGAGATAATAAATGGTTGTTGTTTAAGCCACTAGGTTGTGGGGCAGCTTATAATACAGCAATAGCCATCTGAAACAGAAATTCTCCATTTATGCCTAATCATGGTTTCATTTATCAAAATTAACAAAGGAAACTAAGCCTAAGATACTCTTGGGCTAATTTTAACGGTGGGGAAGACAACAGGAAAGAGCTGGTATTTTACTGCAGCCTGAGTGGGTTACTACAGTGGACACTTTGATAGTCTGAGGCCTTGGAGAGCAAAGCCAAGAAGTGCTGAGAGGCAGACGTATGATGCATAAAAAGAGGTAGTCAAATCAATAAACTTACAAGTTTCCATTCACACATTTATTAATACCATTGGGTACTGCAATGTTCCAGGCACTGGAGCAAGGGTAAAGGCGTTGGAGACAGGAGACCCATAATTATGAAATAAGCAGAGCATATGATCCTTGTGATATGACCAAGTGAAAACTAGCGAGATGCAGGGCTGACCACATTAGAAACTGGAGAAGGGAGTTGGTGCTGGGGTACAAGAGGAAGAAGAAAACTGAGCCAGGTTTTCCCATGAAATGAAAAGAATATATAATACCCCCCAAATTTGGAAGCTCAGGAAGTTTACTGAAGAATCTGAGTCAAGTTGCCAATCACTAAAAATAAATCTGAGAGAAAAACAATTATTTCACTGGCTATGAGCCAGAATGGAAGAAAGCAGAGACTGGAGATCAGGAGCCCTAGGTTTTATTTCTCCGTGATCTTGGGCAAGCTACAAAATGTCTTTGGATCTTAGTTTCCTGATCTATAAAATGATGAAATTAGCTAATCTCTAACATTTCTTCTATTTCTAAAATTCTCCAACTCTCTATATGAAAAAAGAACCCAGCTGTAAAACCGAAAATATAGTTTCTAGGCTATTTCATCTAAGAATCAACTCTTCACCAGGGAGCTTTAAGAGGAAAGAGCCAGCCATTGTCATTTCAGTGATGAGAACATTACATATTAGACTTTATACATATGAGTAAAAAAGAGTAAATTTTGGGCCTTTATCTTTTCCCAGAAACATTTCAAATCTCTCAAGAGTAATGAGGCCTATGTCTGTTTTTTTGACAGCGTGAAAATGACCAAATGTCTTTCTTTCCTTGAAACACAAAGCCTCAGTGCTCAAATAAATACTGTTTAATGACACAGGGAATGCTACCTCAATATCAATTGCCATTGCTCTCTTAACACGTGTAGTGGATAAGACCAATATTTAGCTTCCAGCATCCACCTCCATCCGAATAGTCTTCTGGAGAAATAACTCCCCCCTCTTTCTCTTGGAAAGAGGGTAATGCTTGGAACCTTCTTCCCATAATAGGAGATGGCAGCCCCATGTCCTCCTTCCCTTGGCCTGGGGGGCTGGAAGATAGGGGCTCCATGTATTACTAAGCCTGGCCCAAGCGATTTCTGAGGACTTGGAATCCAGAGCCAGCCGAGCTGAGGGTCAATATTACTCTTTCCTGTGGTTCTCCAAGGTCTTCTTGCCCACAATGCCTCTTGAGGTTCCCGTGGTATCCATGGAGTCTACATGTTTCTGGGTCTCGTTCTTCAGCCTCATGTGCATCATGTGAGCCCCCTGACATCCTACAACAACTTCCCTTTCACTCGAGCTATTCTGAGTTGGTTTCTGTTTTTGATAACTGAGAATCCTGACTGATCCAATAATATTCCACCAGAATAAGTCAAACTCTCATGCTGCCTCTTACTTCCCATCCTTTGAACATACCGTTTCCTTTGCATTGTGTGTGGTTCCTCCTTTAATTATTCACTATCGCACATTTTATGGAGGCTTATAGGGTAGCAGTTAAAAGCACAGAATAGGGAAGCGGATGTGGCTCAGGCAACTGGGCTCCCGCCTACCACTTGGGAGGTCACTAGTTCGGATCCCAGTGCTTCCTAAAGAAGACAGCGGGCTGGCACGACGGGCAGGCATGGCAGGCTGACACAACAAGATGACGCAATGAGACATAAGAAGAAAAAACATGAGAGACACAACAAAAGCAGGGTGCAGAGGTTCCTGGTGCCTCCTAAAAAAGTGAGCTGACGCGATGGGCAGGCATGGCGAGCTGATGCAACAAGAGATGTGGGGAGGAAAAACATAATGAAAAACACAACAAAAGCAGGGAGCGGAAGTGGCTCAAGCGATTAGGTGCCTCCCTTCCACATCAGAGGTCCAGGGTCGGGTCCTGGTGCCTCCTAAAGAAACAAGGAAGACGAACAGACACAGCAAGTGAAAAACAGCAAGGGGGTGGGGAGAAATAAATAAATTTTTTAAAATCTTAAATAAAAAGCGCAGATTAAAATCCTAGTTTATCCACTTAATGAACTATGTAACCACAAGCTAGTTGCTTAATCACCTTTGGCTTCAGTTTCTTCGTTTGTAAAATGGGTATAATAGAAGCATCTGCATCACTGGGTTATTGTGAGGATTGAATGAGTTTATAATGGAAAGAGTTTAAAATAATGCCTGGTATTTGGTAAGCCCTATGTAGTTGTTTGCTGTTGTCATTATATGCCAAGTACTTTCCAAACAATTCTCTTTCTTTTCATCACAATCTGGGAAGTAGGCACTCATCACAGTTTATATATAAGGAAACTGAGGCTCGGAGAAGTTAAAAGCTTGCCTGGGGTTCTACATCTAGTTAGTAACAATGGCAGGGTCAATTTCACGTCTCTGCCTGCCTAACTCCTACTGCCTGCCTCCCCTCAGGCTTTAGCTCTTCTAGAAAGCCTTGGAATCCCAAGTCTGGGTTAGGGGGCTCTCCGGTGCTCCCACAGCCCAATGCATGCCCTGTCCTGCCTTCACAGCTCCATGAAACTGTGATCGTGTCTCTGGAAGCTCCTTCAGATCAGGCATTGGGCTCTCTTTGTCCAGTGCCCAACAAGGTGCCGACCACAGAGCAAGCTCTCTTGAAATGGTTGAGGAATGAATGAAAAGAAGGGCATGAAAAGAGCAAAGAAAGGAGACGATGGAGGAACCTACATAGCTTTCACCTTCATCACAGCTTTACCCGGAGCTGAATCTCCTTGATTCTGATCACAGAGTAACTCAGAGATTTGCTATGAGTAGGACTAATCTATGTGGGCAGCAAGTTTCGAAAAGTCAAGTTACAAGGCCACTGAGCCCATAAAAATGTTTGTAACTTTTAGCCATCTAATTCACTTTCTGTATATCAGTCCCTAGGATGTAATCTAAGATAGAGAAAAAGGAATTCACATAAAGCAATGCTCATTTAAAGTTACTTTAAAATGAAAGCAGCCCATGTTAAAACAGCAATGTGATGGTAAATAATGATGTTTTATAATATTAATAATAAAAATATAATAATAGTCATAGATAAATATATTGAGGGCTTACACTGTTGTGGGCACTTTACATGTATTAACTCAGCCCTCACAATAATCCTGAGGAAAACACTGTCATTATCTCCTTTTTTTGTAGATGAGGAAACTGAGGCACAGAGGTCGCCCAGGTTCACATAGCCGGTAAGAGACTGCAATGAAGAATTTGCATCAACATTGGGGAAAAGTCTACTTTAAATGAGAAAAGCAGTATGCTTATTCAGGGTAATCAATACGTTTCTAAACAGACAACAGAGAGAGAGAGAGAGACAGAGAGACAGAGAGAGAGAGAGAGGCATTGGAAAGAGATACTCCAAAATGTCAAGTTAGCATTAGGGACAATCTGAGTGGTTTTCCTCGCTTTTTACCCTTCCTTTTCTCTATGAAGCTCTATGAGAGCAGGGATCTTTGTTTTGTTTGTTTACTGCTTCATCCCTATGTGCCTTGAAAAGGGATTGGTACATAGGCCTTCATTAAATATTTGTTGAATAAACTAATAAAAGAAAGGTATTTTCCATGATGACTATGTATTACTTTTATAAAAAATAAACTTTGGTTTTTAAAACATTACCTTGGCGAGAGAAAAAATTTAAAGGACATGTAAATTAACTTATAGGCCCACATACTTCAACTCACATCTTTAACTTTCCGTGCAGAATGAATTGGTGAGGTCAGATGGAGGGAGTGAACTACCGTCGTAAGATACATTCATCTTGGACTGCTGCTTTACCTTCCTCAAAGAAACCTCACTTTCAATCTCTCCTCCCTCCAGACTCTCTGTCATAGCACTCCAGATACAGCGTTCTAAAATCCAAGTTTATCTCACTCTGGAGAGCCTTCCATTTTCACACATACTTACAAACACCTACAAATTCATTCTTACTATCCAGATGGTGACAACACTTTGGTATCTGAGCCCAATTGCAATAGATTGATTGCAAAAGGGTCCCCAATTCTTCACCAAACCCTTTATCCCAATCCTTTGTAATTTGACTTTGTGGCTCCTGCCATCAAGAGGTGGAGTCTTTTCCCCACCCTTTGAATTTAGGCTGGCCTTGTGGCTTTCATTGGCCAGGAGAATGTGGCAGAAGTGAAAGAGTGCCAGTTCCAAGCCTAGATCTCAACAGGCCTGCACGCTTCCACTCACTTTCTTGGAACTCTGCCACTGCCATGTGAACAAGCCCAGGCTCCCCTGCTGGCGAATTAGAAACTCATGACTCAGTCACCCCTCTCCATCCTGTCAGCAGCTAGCCAGTCACCACACGCATGGGTCAGGCCGTCCTAGACGAGCCAGCCCCCAGCTTCTCCACCTGCTCACTGCCCACAGACACATTACCAAGCCCAGCTGGTATCAGATCAGCAGAACCCCTCAGCTGCCCTGTATACTCATAAGCAGTAATAAATGTGTATCGCTTAAGCCATTCCGTTTAGAATGGTTTGTTACATAGCAATAGCTAACTGAGACACCAAACTGCTTTCCAGCTTCTCCTCCCGCTTCCCACTTTGTGCTCTGATTTCCCTGCACCCCCAATTACTTGATGTTCCTAAGTATCTCAGTCATCTCTCAATGCCTTTTTTATGCTGTAACCTCTGCCTAAGATGCCCTTTATTCTATCCTATCTTATGAGAATCTTCTCATCATTCAAGATCCAGCTCAAACATCATTCTTTCATTCATCAGTTATTTATTAGGCGAGGCACAGATGTTTCAACAAAGAGCAAGACATGATCTGTGCACGTACCCAGCTCACAGTTGAGAGAAGGTACACAAGTAAACAGTTTATGTTGCTCTCTTTCTTTCCCTAATTCCCTTAGGAAGACTTAATCAACTCTTTCTTATTTCATTCCTCAATTATAGCACTTCTCACGGTTTGAGTCAGTCTATAATAATAGTACCTAACTTGAAGAAGAACTGTGGAGAGTAGATGAGCTGATGACTGTGAAGCCCTTAGCATGGTGCCTGAAACCTAGGAAGTGGAGAATAAGTGGTAGCTGTTATAGCTTTTAGTTAACAGACTTGTTCATCTCCCCCACGGGACTTCACATAAGCCTCTTGAAAGCAGGAATTGAGCCAAATTCATCTTTGTCTCTGAAGTGCCTAAAGCTTATAGTGCCTGGCACATAATAAATACTTATCAGATGTTTGTTAAGCTAATATCACCAGATGTGTGAAAACTGAGCAAAAGCCCAATAATTGCAGAGCTGTCCAGTGTCCCTGGGCTCTAGTGTTATACTGGGGCACCCTCTACTGTTTACTTTCACACATCTGAGTATGAAGAAAAACTCCAGAAGGGGCCCAAACTAAGCTAGAAAGTTCCCAGGAGGGCTCATGCCAGGCTAAGGGGCCCTCTCCCCTAACGGAGGGGTGCTGACCCCCTCCCCACTGCCACACCGGGGTCAGTTAGTTCATTTTATAGCTGCAATCAGCCATATTATTTGGTTTTTGAAGAAACAAAATATTTTGGTCAGATTTTTATCGTGTTTAGATATTAGATGATAATAAATAAGCCCTTCAGAAGTAATAAAGGAATAATGAAATGAAGAAAAACAGTAGAATAGATGAAATGTTAGATCACAGAACTCCATTCCTTGGCTTTTTTTTTTTCCCTGCCATTTTTTAAATCACTTTGAGAAGGAAAGGAGACGGCAACATGGGGCATGTCCATGACTTGAGATTTTAGTAAAAACACCTGAATGTGGATGTACCTCAATTTATGGAGTAAATAAATTCTGAGGAAAGCCCAGGTAAATCACATTTTTATAAGTCAGATCAGATGCCATGATTATATGTCATTATTATTTAAAAAAAAAAAGATTTATACAGAAGAGATAAAAAATGCAATCAATCTTGCAGCAAATTATTTAAAGTAATATATTTGTCTGAAAATAATATCTAATTTTTATATTAGCAGATTCTATTGGACACTGTGGTGAGAAGGGAGATATGGGTAGGGAGATGCCTCTTTAATGTTGCAAAGTTTTTTGGGGCTTTTTTTACTTTGAAGAAAAGATCTTCAAGAAAGTTGGTTTGAATAACTGAATGTACTATGTTCCATCCTCTTTCTAGTCATCTCTATTACATACAGTAAAACTTTAGTAAAAGAGAAATGCTATATTCTTATACTAATGCCTCATGCTCATAAGACTGAAAACTGGGTGCTGAGATGAGTTAATTAGAGTATCACACTTTGCACAGTGCAAAGCTTCTTTATTCCCCCTTTTCCACTAAAACTGGAAGATTAACTCTTTAGAATTAATTTTGGCTGAAATTGACAGTTGACACTCATTAGGACATAGGGATAGCTTTGCAACTGCATTAACAGATTGGCATGGGTTATAAATCAACCCTCCCTTTTTTTTTGGTATTAACTTAGACAAGTAACAGGGGCCCACCTCCAGAGGAATCAAACTTTCTTAACAGAATAGAAAGGCAAAAGGGTAAGATGAAGCAAGATAGATGAGAAGATGAAAAAAAAAAAGATACCCCAAAGAAAACTCACTATCAGAAAAGAAAGCACTTTAAACACACTGGTCTGCAGACTGAATAGGCATGTTGAGTAAAAAATACTGCTGAAATAGATTTGTATGTATTAAATGTGAAATAAATAAAATTGACCTTAACTTCTTTATTTAAACTATATATAAATGACAGTACCATTTTTTTTTCTGGAAAGGTAGCTGACTTTATAACATCCTTTTCTTTTAAAGTGATACCCTACCCTCCAATACAACAAACTCAAGTTCTTTTCTACTCAACTCATTTCATGAGAATAAGAAATTGGCAAATCTTCTAAAAGAAGGCTAAATTATAGATACAGAGGATATTAAAAATTATAAGACAATAAAAGGTACAACATCATAGCAATATATTTTTTATTTACTTGTACATTTTAAATATAGTTTTCAAAATCCCTGACTGATGAATCCATTAATTGTATTCTCTGTGGGTCTTTCTTTATTGCATGTTGTTTCTCTTGTTTTTGATCCTGCAGTCTTATTTTTCATTGAGTTCTGGATATTATATATGAAAAATTGTATTACAAAATAAATGGAATCCTATAATTATGTAATCTTTTCCCTGAGAGAATTTTCATTTACTCTGACAGGCTATTGTTGCACTAGCAATCTTGTTTCATCTTAATCCAATCAAATATTTAGATTATTCAAATCTGGAATTCAGAGACTTTTGGTTTGGGTGGAAATGAGCAAGCTGAAACCACCTTATCTCTTCCACAGAATTTACAGAACAGCCAATTTAATGGTGAATTTAAAAAAAAATTTTTTTTCATTCATGTCTCCTAAGTTAGACCCTATGGCAGCCCAAATCCTGGAACTGCACAGCAGATTTGAACAGCAAAAACACTAAGATAAATCTTTTTCTAGTCAGAAGACCAGGTCAGGGCAGCCACTGAAGGATTGTGAGTGTTGAAGAATCCCTATTATTTTCATTTTTAGGCTCCTGGCCCTGCTCAGAGGCAAGTCAGGAAGCTGTACTCTTGCCACAGCAGCAGTGGTAACCTTGCAGCCTCCTAAAACTCAGAGAAAACACTTCTTTATGACAAGAGGAACTTGGGTCCCTGCGGTCTGAGAAGTGTTTGGGGGGATACTTTCAGTTGTCTTTCTTTCTTCTCTTTAACCTTTGCTCCTGAGTCAGCTTAGTTATGGAAAGGGCAGGACAGCACAGAGAGGTTTAAACCCCAGGTGTCTACCCAGAGGATCAAAAAAGGGAACTTTGGAATAAAAGAATGTTGGTGAAATCATAGGAGAGACTTTGAGAAATGGGTCCCCTAAGTCTGAGTATGAAGTCACTTCTGAGCTCCTTACAGGTGGAACTGATTCGAAGCAGCATATCAAAGACTTTGAGAAGTGAACTTTGATGTATACCACCACTCATGTCTCAGACTAGCCTCTTGTGGGGCATACATGGGGCATATCTTTGCCCAGATATCACAGCAAAGTCTTTAAAAACTAAACTTACATTGGAACCATAGCCAAGAGAAAGTAGATTGGGATTTGTAGTCATCTATTAACCAAAACAGTAAAAATCACATTCACCAGAGGATTTTAACAAAACCCAGAGCCTCATAACAGAATATTCAAAATGTCTAGGAAACAATCCATAATTACTTGACATACAAAGAATGAGGAAATCCCCAACAACTCTCAAAAGACAATCAACAGATATGAACCCAGAAATAACCTAGATGTTGAAATGAACAGACAAAACTTTAAAGCAACTATTCTAACTGTGCTCTATGAAATAAGGACAAACACTCTTAAAATGAATGAAATGATAGGATTTCTCAGCAAAGAAATAGAGACTATAAAAAAGAATCAAATGGAAGTTTTAGAACCAAAAACAACTAAAATAAAAAATCCATGGAATGAGCTCCATAGCAGAATGGAGATGACAGAGCAAAGAGTCAGTGTACTTTAAGATAGAGCAATAGAAAGATAGAACAAAGAAAAAACTTTAATTGTACAGAGCCTCAGGGACCTGTCAGACAATATGAAGATGTCTAATATTTGTGTCACTAGGATCCAAGATGAAGAGGAGAAAAAAAATCTGAAAA
>JAQZBX010041174.1:0-22436 GCA_029593785.1 Cabassous unicinctus
GGGCTCCCCTGTGAATCACCAACCCTCCACTAGACATTGCCCCCGCCTTGCAGGTCCAGCCTTAGGCTATGGGAATCTGGATCCTTCAGCACAAACCACCACAATTTCAGCACCATGGAGCCACCCATGATGAGGAAAAGTGCTTCACCAACCTCTCCAGGAGTCTGCCATCTGCCTCTTATTCTGCCCAGAGGAGCTGTGCTTGTCCTTGGGGCCCTCTGGCCAAAAGTGCCGTGAAGTTGGCCAAGCCCTTCCTTCTAGCTGCAGGTCTGTCACTTTTCTGGGGCAATGGCCTAGAACTTGAAGGCTGTTGAGCACATGCAGAAGGCAAGGGGACATGGCTCTCTGGCTCAACATCTCCACCTGCCTGTGCCATGGCCTCGGTACCTGATGGAGAGCTTCCCAGCCTGACCACAGGCCTTACGGCAGGATCTCCAGACATTCTGCCAGCATGCCCTTCCTCTGACACAGTCACAGCAGGGTCACACACCAGGGAGCAGCTCCAGTCGCCTCCTGCAAGTCCACAGGTGAGAAAGCTTTGCCTCCAGGGAAAAGAGGCAGCCAAGCTCTGTCACTATCAATTTGTACAAAGCACACGGCCTAATTCTTTACTTTTCACAGCAAGTCCCCTTGTTTGGAACTGGATCCTCTCCCCAGCATTCTAATTGTAAGACATCTAAATGGCATGGCCAGCATCTCTGAGTGGCATTCCTGCAGGATTCCTGCTTTCTCTAATAAATTCTGGAGTCACAACTCTCCGAGAATGCCTCTGTGAGCAGCATAAGACAGGGATGTCCACCAAACTGGCCCAGGCACCTGGCATCAAAGAGAAATCGATTCCCAGTAAACCCATCATTTCACACTGTCATTATTTAAAAACTCTCTCCCTCTTTTCCTGGAGTGGCCTGGGAATTGAGAAGGTGGGATTCCCCGTTGAGGGGAAGAGGTTGTCTGTGAACAGTCAGAGTGAAGTTTCAGTTCCAGGGAGCTGCCTCGGCAGCCCCGACACCTACCCTGCAAGCCAGCTCTCTGCCCACCTGGCGGCCCGACACAGCCGCGTACAGCAGGGCAGTCAAGCCGGGCTGAGCAGGAGCTGCAGTCCAGTCATTCACTCTCATTCCATTGCTTCCCCTCCCAAGAAGGATGAGTCCTTGTGACATTCCCAAGCAGGTCCCACTTTGTTCCTACCCCCTCCCTGAGACTGTGGTTTGTCCAACATCTCTCTCCTGAGCAGTCCTTTTGCCAGGCATCCCGCCTGAGCATGCAGACATCCCCAGGGGGTCTCCAGCACCTCTCTCGGATGGGCTCCCCCAGGGACTCCCACTCTGTGTTATAGGTGATCACGGAAGCCAGCACTGGCCAGGGCCAGCACCTCATCCACACACCCTTTGCAGGAGTGGACGATTTCTTCATCCCCCCAACAAACCTCATCATCAACCACATCAGGTAAGACCAGCCCACGATGCCTTCAGGCACCCCAGTGCTCACGCTCAGCAAGGCAGCTGCTCCCGGGGTGGGACCTGCCCCTTTCACTCTCACCGGCTTCTCCTGGGCTGGCTTTGGGCCTCTCAAGAAGGATCAATGAAATGGGTCCATCCCCACTAAAGCAGCCTCAGGGCTTAGTTCTCAGTGCTTAGGTCAGTGACTGTTCTTGCTGAGGAGAGAGCCCATCTCCTAATGCCCTCAGGCAGTCATATCCCCAAGGTGGGAACAGTAGAGGAAAGCAGCAGCAACAGTTATTTGAGCACCCTCTACTTGCTCGACACAAGAACCTAAGAGAGGTGGTCTTGACCTTTATCTTACAGATGAAGAAACTGAGGCTCAGAGAAGTTAGGACACTGGCCAAGGCCACACAGCCAGGATCTGATGGAGCTAGACTAAATGCAAGGCCAGGTCTTTCAGTGCCCCAATCTGTCTCGTATCCCTGCTAATGAAGGCCCCCTGTTTCCTCCAGGAGTGCCCAGCACAGCTGTGAATGGACCTGTAAGAAAACAAGGCCTCCTGGTTGCCACAGTTTGTCACCATCCAAAACAATAGCCTAATAATAATAGCCCTGACTGCAACTGCAAACTTCATCCCAGCCTGGCTTCTCTCCCTTCCCTTTTCATTTCAGAGAGTGCCCAGCATTTTCTGTGACCTCACCACTTCCAGAACACTAAACCCGCCCTTTAAGTAATCAGGACCCCGCATGCCTTATGGCAATAAATAGTTATGCCTGTATTCTGAGGTCACATGCCTTTCTCCATGAAGAAATGACTCCTTTTTGTATGCTGAAGCTGAATTTAACATAGGAATCACCAATTTACCCTTGCCCCAAAGAAGAAAATAACCACTTTATGAACTGCCCCAGGACGACCCTCTAAGATTGCGTTAAACTGTGAAACTGGATTTTCAGCCCCTCTTTAGGAAACTGAATTCACCAGGAGTCATGCAAACTCACCGGCTCTGCAGCTCGTGAGTGTGGCTTTTACATTAAAGTTTTTTTTATAAAAGCAGGGATTTCCTTTCTGTTCTGTCTATGCTCTGGCTCTTTAAGGATTCCTTAAAGAAGTGCCTTTAGGAAATGCTCCTGGGGGGAGCATTTTTCCCACTCTGAGTAGTTAGTTATTCAAAAGAAAATTACAGAGATTTTTTTCATCTTCCGGTAGGTGTACACAGTGCCCAAGGGCCTCCAGGAGCAAGGGATCTAGGCAGACACGCTGAAGGTTGAAAGGAAGTCCTGCCTGGAGTCAGGCCTTACCCAGCTTGCAATCAGCCTCCAGCCAGGCATGAGCAACTACCAACTACTGAGCTCTGGCACTAAACTTCCCTCTTCAATTTAATCCTCCCAATAGCCCGAGCAAGTCACTACACTTTTTAGAGTCACAGTGGCTTAGAGAGGCAAGTAGCTTGCCCTGGGCTCTGCAGCTAGCAGGGCAATGTTGCAGCACCAGGCCACCTGGCTCCAAAGGTAAAAAGCTGTCCTCTCTCTACCAGCATCACAAATGGGACCAGAGAAAAGGCTGCCCCCTTTATGTCCCCCTCCCAGTATAAGGGAGCATGGGTAGGAAATCTACTTGTACGCTTGATTTTGCATCTCCAACTTTTTATTTTGACCCCACATGCCTGCGACACTAAATAAAAATCCAGATGTCAAGCATCCCAGCTGGAATTCCAATGGATTCCCAGTTATACTCAGAAAACAGCTAGGATATAGGGTTTCCTATCTTGTCCTCAGGACAGGCAGAGCCTGGGCAACATCTCTGTCCTTTTCCTGCATGCTTATCCTCCAGACATGGACACACCCTTTCCCAGCTGGCACAAGGCCTCAGGGAAGCTCATTCGGTGGCATCCCAAAGGGAGAAGCCATTGAGGCACTTTTACCCTCCTCCTTTACCATTCAAAAGATAAGCACATGTTACAAGAGCATCCAGAAACATCTGTAACTCCACGGCATTTGGTTTGAGATTGTAGGTGAGTGACTTACCAAGCCCTTCCTGCAGAATGGCAGATCTTATCAATAGACTGTTGGATCCTTGAAGGATGATGATAAAGGGAGCATGGAAAGGGTGCACTCGTTGAAGATAAATGACAAATCTCCCCCAAGAAACCCATCCTCTGACCTCAGTTCTTCCCCTCTCAGGTTCGGCTTCCTCTTCAACAAGCGTGACCCTGCCGTTCACAAGGTCGACCTGGAAACGCTGACGCTCCTCAAGACCATCGGTCTGCAGAGCCATAGCTGCGTGCCCCGGGCCATGGCCCACACCCACCTGGGCGGCTACTTCTTCATCCAGTGCCAACAGAACAGCTCCGCTCCTGCTGCCCGGCAGCTGCTCCTCGACAGCGTCACCGACTCCGTGGTTGGCCCCAATGGTGCCGTTACAGGCACCCCCCACGTATCCCCTGACGGGCGCTTCCTCGTCAGCGCGGCTGCCGACAGCCCCCGGCTGCACGTGCAGGAGATCACGCCGCGTGGGGACATCCAGACCCTCTATGACCTGAGGATCGACCAGGGCATCTCGGACTTGGCCTTCCAGCGCTCCTTCACCCACGGCGATCAGTACTACATCTACGCCGCGCTGGAGACGGACCCAGACCTGCTGTTCCTGGAGCTGTCCACAGGGAAGACGGGCATGCTGAAGGACTTAAAGGAACCGCCTGCAGGGCCCTCCCGGCCTGGGGGTGGGCCCCGCAGAATCGTGAGGGACAGCGGGCTCTTCGGACAGTACCTCCTAACACCAGCCCGAGAGTCCCTGTTCCTCATCAATGGGAGACAAAACACACTGCGGTGTGAGGTGTCGGGCATCAAGAGGGGGACCACGGTGGTGTGGGTGGGTGAGGTATGAAGGCGCAGGGCAGAGCTCTCAGCCAAGGAGCACCGCCTGTGCTGGCACCGCGGCCCCCAGCAGGCGCACTGTACATTCTCACAGACAAAAGCAAAAACCTGTCTTCGCTTTATGGTTCAACACTGGTCTCCCTGCAAGTTTCCTAATATAAGGTATGCGCTGCGCTGCTAACAAGATTGGGGTTTTTTTCGTTAGGAAGTATGATTTATGCCTTGATCTACGATGAGAACACGTGCTGATGTGTAAAGGAATTATTTCTGTGCCAAGCGACACGCCATGTTACCTGGGGATGCCGCGGAACCGAGAGATTCTGCTTTTCAGGCCAACACTTCTGTCGGTTGCCTTCACGCATTCATTTTCCTTTGCCACTGAGCCAACCAGACTGATGGAGTGGCCCAAAGCCCTGCCTGGAACCAGAGGCTCCCCAGGAGCAGTCTCTCTCTCTCAGCAGGAAAGCCACTTCCGCCCTCTCTCTGGAACTTTTCTTCTTCTTTGCAGCTGCTGCTTGCTTTTCTTTTCATTTGACTTGTTAGCCTGAGGGAGAGCCAACATGACTTATTGCATCTTGGGGGATGGGGAAATCACTCACTTTATTTTGGAAACTTTGAATTAAAAGATAATTTTTTACAATTTCAAATGCTAGCAAGCAGAAAGATCCTCTCCGGGATCCAGCTATATTCTTCCCTGCCTTAGGCCAAGGCTCTAGGAGTCGCCACCCCACATTCTAGAGCCAGAAAGAAGATCTTAAAGCAGTGGTCATCAAAGAATAATGGTCCTCTAAAACATTGCCAGTCCCGTTTTTCTAAGTGCAGAATAGGTCACTAGGTTGATAAAGAAGACTCGACTCAGTGTTGGGACCCCAAGAGACTGTGACAGACACTGCGTGCCTCCTTTTCACTGAGGGGGGCGGGTTTCATTAGCCAGGCCCAGTACTCCAGATCAGGGCAGACTGAGCTTGCCTGGCAAGGTGTGGGCAGCCAGTGGAAGACGGGGACCTCGAGGCTCACCACAGCACCCCACGACAGGAATGGGGTCAGGGCGTGTTTCTGAAGCTATACCTTATCAAAACAGATTTCTTTTCTGCCTGCAGCCCTTACTCTCAGCTCTGGTGACTCTAATCCTGCGCCGGCACTGTGCTGTGCAGTAAGTATTTTCTTACACATGCTGCCCCCTCTCCCCAGCATACACACACTCGAAAACACAGAATCAGAAGGACGCGGGCTGGCGCTGCTGCGCTACTGCCAGATGTCGCAGGCCGCGGTGGGCTTGCAGGTGATCTAAGCATTGCTGTAGGCATCGGAGAAGCGCAGGCCCAGGAGGAACGGCCGTGTCAGAGAATCTCAGCAAGGAAGAGGCACCCGCGAGCTCTCCGAAAACTGCTTTCCCTCTCGCTCCCACCAGCGGCTGACGCATACTTACTTTCTGGCTTGAACGACAATTTTTCAAGCCGTGTGGGGCTGGGAGAGGTGGCCCCAACTTCACCTGCCGGCACAGCCGTGGCTTTCCTGTGCTGCTGAGGAAGACATCTTTCAGGGAAATGCAGCCCACCCGTGCCTCCAAATTTCCTGAGATCAGACCCCCTCCAGTGTGTCTCACATACCTTGGTCTATCAGACACCTGTCCCCTGCAATTCCCACTAGTGTGCCTAGACATGTCCACTCGTGTTTTAGATTCTTTAAAGGTGACATCTGTAGGTCTATGTTGAAGGAACTGACCTGTTTCAAGATAGCTGGGAAAAATGGGTAACACAGCTCACCCTTTTTTTTCTTGCCTCCATGTCTTGACACATTTACTCCCAAACTCCCACTTTTACCACTGAAACTTTCCAACTCATTCTCTCTTTGGTGAAATTGTCTGAGTTGTAGCAGCCCCTGGCAGAAAAAGAGTCTCTGAGCCTAACGGAGGAAGAGTGGCGCCGACCACCAGGCCAAAAGGTAGGATTCCTGAGTAGAAGAGCAAACCAATCCAAACTGGCCTTTGAACCTGGGAGCAAAGGTGCTGACTTCCTTTTCCACTACTCCCTCCGTTTCCATGTCTGAAAAGCATATTGCCTCTTTGTCCACACCGTGCAGTACTGGAGACAGCAGGCCTAGCCGCTGCCAGCATGCCGGGCTCAACTGAGGTAGAGCAAGACCATCCCAGGCAGCGTTTCAGAGTCCAGCCCCAGGAGGAAAATTCACAAAGGCAGGAGGGTAAATGTTTTCTAGCAGTGACGCTAACAGAGCTGGGCAGGTTGGAGGCAGGGGACAGGCTGGCTGCCGCCTCCCACGCTCAGCCCCAGAAGAGGCTCACACAGTTTGAACATCATTGGTGTAACTGGCTTCACTACAGGAGGGTCCCGTTGAAGCAAGCCCCACCAGCTATCCTTCTGATGAACTCAAAAGGTCAATTAATATTTTGCATTATTAAAGAAGTATTCACTTTACCAAAAGAACCACCAGAAAAGCCATTTACATGATGAACTCCCTCACTAATTTTTAAATAAATTTCACAAAAATTCAACAGATTTCTTTTTTCAGAATAACAAACACACAAAGCAATCTACACCAAAACATTAAGGCTTTGAAATTGAGACCCTTCTTCTCCTTTGGCCCAAGTGGGCCAAAAACCTGCACAGAGGTTCTGGGTCCAAAAGCCTGCCCAGCCACCCACAGACTGAGGACAGGACAAGTAATGTGCCTGCTTCTCCGTGATGCATGAACGTCCTGGGAGTGGACCACGCCACGCAGTCATCCCAGCCCGCAGCAATGTTGACCCAGCAGCCCTGCCCTGGGCTGGCCCAGGCTTGTGTCCTAAACCTCCAAGTCGTTCCAGTGTCCTACTACCTTCCCCCGAAGAAGGAGCTGGACGAGCCCTGTAGAGTCATGGCTGGTGCCAACTGTTAATGCCAAGCTTCAGATATCTAGAGGCAGCATCACCAGAGACACAAGGTCAGTCCCTACAGTTCCCATCCATCTCCCAGCTTATCTGTGCAGAAAAGGGCTCCCACTGCATCCAGATAGGTGCGGTGGAAGATGGCTTTCAACCTCAAGTCAAGGAGAGAACCGCCTGCTGTCCTAGAGAACTGTGACCACTGAGTCTTCATTTAGGAAAGCAGCCAGGGAGCTGGCTTTGTGCAGCCACAGCTTCTTGTTTTCTGTTGACCAGTAACCTGTGAACGAAAGGTTTCAGAACAGAGATGCAAAATAGATTCATTCTGGATATATTTTTCTATGAGGGGCTTCAGTAGTCAATTCATTTTCCACAATATATTTCATTCAAGACCACGGACGCTGGACCATCTTCACTAGTAAATCCCACCTCTCCTCTCCCCCCAGTCTTCCTCTTCAGAAGCACGCCTCCAGGACAGCTGACACAGCCCCCACCTCCCTCCCATGCATCCACCAATCTACCTCACATTCCCCTCCCCAGCCCCAGCACCCCCAGAATGCTGGCCCTACACCAGGAGGCCAAACCAGCTGTAGGACAATGACAGTGCTGAATGGACATCCATTGCTAGCCTCCCCTACCCAGGACCCCAGATTCCACTCCAAGTGCAGTCAGAACCCACTGGGACACACACAGCCCCTTGCTGCCCAGAATCACACCCTAAACCTTACCTCGCAGCCCTTTGGATTTGGGTGACCAAGACTAGAGAGAGCTCAGAACCAGGAAGTCAGATATGGTCAGCCAGAAATTGTCTGGCAGGAATAGAGAGACCAGGATGTCTCAGCCAAGCCTCCCCCTCAGAGGCCCGAGCACCCCCTCCTTCCATTCCCACTGCATTCACTTCCTGGCCTTGCTCCCTTCCTCTGCCTTAGGCCCACTGCTCCTGAGCCACTGCACCACAGCTCCGACCCTTAAAGGGACACTGACCTAACTGCTACACCAGTCCCCCAGAGGCCGTTGCCCATGCTGCTTTCTTGCTTTGGGGACAAGTGAGAGGTCACTCAAAAAGCCAGAGGCTACTATTTGCTCCCAACCTGGCATGTAGGCAAAACAGTTTTATCCAAGAAAGTCACTAGCTGCCTTGGTGGTTCTCTGAAATCACAGAAAGCATAAAACAGACATGCTTAAAAGTTTCTAGGGGAAAAACTACAGTGCCTATCCTCAGGGTATGACTACAAGACCCTAAAATAGCCAGTGGTAACAGACCACTTCCTGCTTCTGTCTGCACCAGATTACCTGCCGAGTCACTTGAGGACTTAAGCATCTTACCTGGGCCTGCGGGCTTAAGCACTGGCCACACAGCAGACACTCCGAGACCAGCAGTCATGGTCTTATGCATTCATATCTTCCTCTGGAGCTGTGGCAGCAAGTGGGAAGGCCTCATTTAACCAAACACAATGTGTAAAATGACAGGAAATTCTGGGAGAGTTGGGATTGGCCTCCAAAATCCACAGTGAGGCTTCTTTAGCCAGCACCAGAGAGTTTACCATGCCCTTTTCTTTCTTCTTGGACAAAGCCACAATTCACATACCCCTCTCTCCAAGCTCACCTTGACTAACATGGGATTGTGCCTCTCCTGTGTGGCCACAGAGAATTTGGGTTGTGCTGAATCTAGAGGGCTTGGTCTACATGCCAACAAAGCAGTAACTGTTGACTCGTCCCAACACCAAGCTTGGTGACATATGGATCTCTACATGTCACCATTAGCCCGACTGGAGAATACTGCCCTTTGGAGACACCCCCTTCTTCAAAGTCAGAGCTTTGTTTCTGAGTAAGGGCAACCAGTATTGCCTGGCTACGGGGCCCAAGAACTCTAGAATGAGATAATTTGCTAAACCTAAACCTGCCCAGCATTCTATCTGCCATAGCTTTAAGAGCTGTTGGTCTCTTGGGCAACAGGTCTGAAAGGCACCCACTCAACTCACAGCACACCCATCCCTGGGGCTGACCAGCTCCATTGCCCATGGCCTCGCCCACAATGCCCCTCCCCCACTGCTCAGGCTTCCTGAAGGCTGGTGTGTGAGATGGCCAGGTAGCATCTCATGCTGAAGTGTAGCTGAACAGCCCCCAAAATATGAAGCCACGCACCATTCGCCCCATTAAGATTCTCATCTTTCCCCACCTCTGAAAACTTTCAGATCTCTTACATCAAGGCAGATGATATTATTTTGAGCAGTTATGTAGACTCCAAAATATATTTTCTGTAATCACCTGTATTTCTCAAAAGGCCTCCTGTAATTACTATACATGTGAATTTTTCCTTATTTATAAAATATATATAAATTATTTTTAATACATCAACTTTAGTAGAAATTTGTACCAACACAGTAACAGTATGTGGCATTTGAAATACGTTTGTGTTTACTTGGACGTGTTACACAGTATTGAACACACAGTGTATTTGCAGTACCACTTGGTATTAAAACAACTCACAAATTATCATAAAGTATTGTCATTGTAAATGCTCTTTTTCTGAGGATTTTACAATAAAACTTGAGAAAAGCTACTCTTTGTGTGTGCCCGTCTGTTCATGGTTATTAAAGTGAGAATTGATTAGGCAGGACCACTCAGGGGTCCTCAGGAACCCTAGCAAAATACCATCCCTTTCTCCATCGCCACTTTAGGTTCATGATGATGATCAAAGTGAAGTAGCCCCTGCTCTGGCGAGGTGCAAAGAGCTGCTGGGTCAAGCAGGCACCTGTACCCAGAAGTCTCTTCTCCCTGCGCCCAAATTTCCGTTCTCAAAACATACAATCAACATCTTATTCAAAACTTCTCACCATGTGCCCTGGCAGGCCCCCCTCCAATTTCACTGCAGCCCCTGGACTCTGATCCATTCTGGACTCCAGTCTCTCTTGGTTCTCACTGAGGCAGATTTCCCAGCTAGGAGGCAGAATGTGTGAGGTGCTCCTACTGTGGAGCACCTACTAGGCACCAGCACTATGCCAGGAATGGGGGAGAGAGGGTTGAACAAAGGAGCCATGGTCAGCTTCCAGACCGCCGCACCAGGACAGAACCAAGAAACTGGTCCTCCCTCTGCTGGGGCAGCAACGATGTTTGAGGGTCTACTATGTCAGTAACTGTGATAAGTACTTGATAAGCATCTGCTCTAAACCTCACTATAACCTAACAAGGTAGATGTTATTGTTATCTCCATTTTACAGAAACGGAGACTGAGGCTCAGAGCAGCAGAGCCAGGATTCAGATCCACATAAATATGTCCAAAATGCATGCTCTCAGCTACTGAACCTGCTACTCCTCACACCTACTCGGCAAAAGGTCTGATCCACAGCTGCTGCAGCCCTGCAGACTTCCCAGGTGGCACAGGCTCCACATGGTGGAGGCTCTGCTTGCTCTAACTTCTGTCCCAAGACAGCCAACTGCCCAGACTCGCCCCCAAGATTTAGTCTCTGGCCAGGTCTCCTCAGGCAGGAAGAGAAGCTGCAGCCTAGCTGCTCAGGAATGCACAGCTGGGGACCGTTGTGGCTGTCACTCTTGTTATAGCAGTTTCTCTCTGCCTCATTCCCATTAGAATGGAGGGCCAGCAGCTCCCTGTCAGATTGTGTGTAGGAAAGAGAAAGCCGTGGTGGCCCATTTCCACACTGCCCTACAGAGGCCATGGCTCATTGTTGCCCACAGCATGCATATCTCCCTCCTGCTCACAAGCCCCAGGAAGCAAAGCAAGGTATTTGGATTTGGGGTGGGGCAGCAGAAGTACAGCCTACATGAGACCTGCCTCCAAATATGTAGTAGGAGCTTCTGTCCTGCCCAATGACTTCCCACTTGGCCAGGCCAAGAGAAGGCCATCAGAGAGATGCAAAGTACTTGGGCCCAGCCTCCTCGTGGCCAGGTCCTGGAGAACAGGAGGGCAGACAACTCGGCCTGGATCTGCCGAAGGCCAGAACGCCTTCACAACCACATCCACTCTCATATTCAAAAATCACCTCTGGGGAAGCAGGTGTGGCTCAAGCAATTGGGCTCCTGTCTGCCATATGGCAGATCCCGGGTTCATTTTCCGGGGCCTCCTGGTGAAAGCGAGGAGAACTGACACAACAAAAAAAGACAAAGAGGAGAGACAATGAGAGACACAACAAACTAGGGAGCTGAGGTGGCTCAAGAGATTGAGCACCTCTTTCCCACATCGGAGATCCCAGGATGGGTTCCCGGTGCCATCTAGAGAGAAGACGAGAAGAGAAGAAAAGCAGATAGAGAGAGCACACGGTGAATGGACACGGAGAGCAAGACAGCAAGCACAAAAATAACAAGGGGGGCGGGATAAATAAATAAATCTTTAAAAAAAAAAAAAAAAAAAAAACCACCTCTGTGCCCAGGTCCTGTCCACAGGGGTCCCACAGTCCACAGAGTCAAGCAGACACACAGAAGGACCATTAGTACACAGGCTACCAGAGTGCAGGGCACCTGTGGCACGGAGGAGTGCTTGGCCAGGGAAGGCTTTTGAGATAAGGTGAAGTGGAAGTCAAGTGGGAGCTGCCCAAATATAGAATGTGGGAGTGAGAACCTGCCTGCCAACAGGAGCAGCAGAAGCGAAGAACAACATGAGAGAGAACAGCAAGAACTTGAGCACTGCAAGCATACCAGCCCTGGGAGGGGAGACTGCACATGCAGTACCTGAGGCTGGAGGGCCCGCAGGGCAGGGCGCCATGTTGTTATGGACATAGATGGCAGCCTTTGGGTTCTGGGGGGTTGTCTTCCCAGCCAGAGCAGTGAGGGCTCAGAGTGAACAGGCTAAGTGGAGGAAGAAAGGGTATTTTTCGTTTCCTAGGCTGCTTAAAGCAGATACCATGAAAAGATTGGCTTAAAGCAATGGGAATTTATTAGTTTACAGTTTTGCAGCCAGGAAAATGTCTAAATTAAGGCATCCTTTATACATCACAGTGAACCTGGGAAAATATCAAGTAACCTAACATGTGCAATTGGATTCCAAGGAGGAGAGGAGAGAGAAGGGTGACAGAAAAACATATTTGAAGAAATAATTGCCAAAAACTTTCCAAACTTAATGAAAACTATAAACCCATAGAACCAAAGTTCCCAATAAACCCAAACACAAGAAACATAAAGAAAACTATACCAAAACACATTCATAATCAAATTACTCAAAACCATGATAAAGAGAAAACACCAAAAACAGCAAGAGAAAAAAATTTTAAAAGAGAGATTACATAATGAAGAACAAAGATAAGGATGATGCCAGATTTCTCATCAGAAACAAGGCAAGCAAAAAGGAGTGGGGCAACATCTTTATAGTACTGAAAGAAAAAACTATCAACCTAGAGTTTTATAACCATCAAAATACTTTTCAAAATTAAAGACATTTTCAGACACAGAGCTGAAAGAATTCCTCACCAGCACACCCACACTCTAAGAAATTTTAAAGGAAGTCCTTCAGGCAGAAGGAAAATGATGCCAGATGGAAATCTAGATCTACATAAAAGAATGAAAAGCACTGGAAACAGTAAATATAAAAGGCTTTTTTTCATTTTAAGCTCTATAAAATATAATTGATGTTTAAAGCAAAAATAACAATGTATTAAGGGGCTTATAAAATGGAGAACTTGAGAAAAGTCACGAATTACCAAGATCAGAAAGGCGGGAGGGGACATCTGTATAGATCCTACAGACATTAAAAGATGATATTGAAACCTATATGTGGTGCTGGAGTTTGTAGGTGTACTTCCAGAGACTGGAGCCTTTGGCCTGCCCATGTGCCAGCTGGGCCCAGAATCACAGTGCAGCTGCAACTCCTACTCTACAGCTCAATGGACTCACCCAGGACACCTAGCAGGGAGATGATGATGGACAACGGCCATCCTAGGGAATGGAGAGAGTCTGCAGCTGCAGGCAGGATAATCCCATCCATCTTATCCATGGGCTATAAGCCCCCTCTCACTTGGAGGTGGAGTGGACATCACCATTCCAGACTCCTCAGGATTGGGGGGAGAGCTATAGACTAGAGTGGACTTACTGGTATTCTGTTATAGACATATTGTGTTTCACACAATGGAAGTAATTACAACATTAATGTGGAGCCAGTGGCCACCAGACGCTTTGGGGGCAGGGAGAGGGAAAAGCACTTGTAATACAGGGGCTTTTTCGGGACTTGGGAATTATCCTGAGTGACATTGCAACGACAGATATAGGCCATTTTACATCAGCATATAACATGCAGAACTGTGTGGGAGAGAGTGAGGTCTACAATGTGAACTATGGTCCATGCTTAGTGGCAAAGCCCCAGGATGTGTATATCCATTGCAGGTGATGTGCCACACTAATGAAAGATGTTTAGGTGGGAGGTTATGGGAGGTGTGGGAGGTGGGGAACATGGGAATCCCTGTAATTTTTGTGTAACATTTATGTAATCTAAGTATCTTTTAAAAAATAAAAAAAAAATTAATAATAAAAAAAAAAGATGATAAATCTTTCTGAACACTGGAGAAACAACTGAGTTTGTTTTTAGGATTAAATGGGATAAATGTGCCTGGACAGAATTTTTTAAAATAATGCTTCCATAATTTGTTAGGCTGCCTTTTGTCTGTAATTTACCATATTAACAGACTGAAAAAGAAAAACCGATGCGAATATTCTCGCTGCCCTGATTTTGTGATAATCAGGGTAGGCTAAACATTCGCTATATTAGAAACCATGCATGTGTCCCCAGACCTAGTTTTTCTCCCTTGGTCTGGTTTTTAGAATGCTGGTGATAAACTAAGCCTGATTTATTATATGACCATCCTGTATGGGAAAAGACTATAACTTTGGGTATCTTTGATCAACCTTAAGAGATGCAGTGGGGGGACAGATGTGGCTCAGGTGGTTGGGTGTCCATCTCCCTTATGGAGGGACCTGGGTTCGATCCCCGGGACCTCCCAGTAAAATAAAGAAAAATACAGAATGCGTGTGGGCCACGAGGCCCTGTGTACGGGTGCGCTGCCAGGCCCCATGAGCTGGTGAGCCACCAGGCCCCAGGTGCAGCACCAGGCCCTGTGAGCCACACAGCAAGATGATGATGTGACAGGAGAGTGACACAAGGGAGAGCCAAGACGAGACACACTGAAAAATCAGGAACTAAGGTGGCGCAGGCGATAGGACGCCTCTCTCCTACATCGGAGTTTCCGAGGATCGAATCCCAGTGAAGATAGGAGGAGAAGGATGAGAGGAGAGGGCAGGAAACGGACACAGAGAGTTGCCCAGTGAATGGACACAAAAACAGCAAAAATGGGGGTTAAAAATGGATAAAAGTAAGTAAATTAATAAATTAATCCTTAAAAAAATGTATAGGGGCGGAAGATTCGGACTATAATTAGTAGTAATACTTTGACGATGCTCTTTCATGATTTGTTAACAGATGTTTCACAACAATGCAGGGTGTTTGTGGGGGGGTGATGTGTGGGAGCCCTGCATGATGTTTTGCATGTTTGTTTTTTAAGTTCACGATGTTTACTGAACACTTATAGTTTATGTATGTTCATGTATGAAAGATATACTTCAATAAATTGTTAAAAAAAAAAAAAAGAAAAACCATGTAATCATGTCAATAGATGCAAAATTTTCCATCCAATTTTATTTTTAAAAAAAACCTCTGAGCAAATAAACAGAAAGGAATTTCCTCAGCCTGATAAAGGATGACTACAAAGAACTTATAGCTAACATCATATTTAATGGTAGAAGGTTGAATGAATGCCTTTCCCCCTTAAGATTGGTATGCCAGTTATCAATTTATTATTTCTCAATTTTAAACCCACCCTTCTTTCCCCTGCATTGTGATACTGGAACTGAACTCTGTGAACATTCCTCTTTCTGTGAACATTCCTCTTTGCCAGTTGGCTCAATGTCAGGCTTTGTCTATAGAGGACCTTGGAGGGACACTGCTAGTCAATTGTCACAGGAAGGCACTTCCCTTTAGATTTCAGTTCTTTAGTTTTATTAAGCTTCGGAGTCAGAGGTTTTGTGTGTGGAAGACCTGGTGGCAGTCACCTCGGCAACCCTCACACACCAGCTCCAACTGTGCTTTCAGGCCACACCTTCCACACCTGACAGATACTTCAGCAGCACCTCCAGACATGCCCCCAAGCCATGTTCTCCTCACCTGTAATGCACTTCTGTGGCAGTCTGGCCAGGTGCCCCCAGAATACACTCTCACAGCCCACTGGTCACTTCTGCTACAGCTACAGCCACTCCCGCGGGCTATCTCCCCATCTGGCAAACCACTTCCACGTACCAGCTGTGACTTGTTCTCTCTGACAAGTTCCTTCACCATTAGCAGACTATGTATTCCTAGGGTACCTATGCCCTCTTTAAAGTGGCTTGAATTTCAACTTTCATGGAGGGGGGAGCAGTTAAGGAGCATTCTTCCCAAGTCCTTAGTTCCTTCATTGTCCATGCTTCCTCTGCATAGAGGTATTAACATCTTTTTGCACTTGGTCCTTCTGGACGTCATAGAATCCTCTTTTTCCCCTTTTGGTAGTTAACCACCTGGTAGTAGTTAGCAATTCTTAATATAAATTTTTGCTGTTCAATTTTTTAGTATAGATTTGGTCTCCTAATTGAACCATGACTGATATAATTGGGAATGAGGAAAGAAGGCCTGCTCTTATCACTTCTACTTAACATTGTATTGGAGGTCCTAGCCAGTGCAATAAATCAAGAGAAATAATTAAAAGTATACAGATTGGAAAGGAGGGAATAAAACTGTATTCATTACCATACAGCATGTTGTCTATGTAGAAAATCCTAAGTAATCTACAAAAAAACTACTAAAGCTAATAAGATAGTCTAACAAGGTCAGAGGATACAAAGCCAATATACAAAAATCAATTTTAGTTTTATATACAATGGACAATTAGAAATCAAAATTTTTTTAAATATTAAAAAACAAATTGGAATTCATCAAACCTAAAATATTAAAATAATAAACTATTTTGTTCTTAAAAGACACTATTAAGAAACAGAAAGGTAAGCTGTAGTCTGGGGGAAATATTTTCATAACATATGACTAAACAGTTACAAGAAAACCGTATGAAAAGGCATAACGCAGAAGGCAGCAAAAATGAGAAAAAATGGATCAAGAAAAATAGAAAATAAACTAGCAGATCCAGATAAATTTAGTTCATTTGATGTAAATAGACTAAATATAGTTAAAATACACAGACTGTCAAAATGGGTTTTATAATTTCAACTATGGCAGTTTTTAATGTATATGAAACATAAAAATACAGAAAAGGTAAAAGCAAAAGGAAGGAAAAGATAAACCAAGAAAAGACTAAAATGCAAAAAACTAAGCATCTATATCAAGAAGTTAGAAAAAGAATAAGATTAACTGAAAAAAAAAAAGTAGGAATAAAAAAAAACGTGAAAGTTACAGAGCAGAAATTGATAAAATAAAAAACAAATAGGATCAACAAAGTCAAAAGACACCAAAGTTGATAAATCTTCATCGATATCAATCAAGAAAAAAAACTGGAGTAAAAATAAACACAAATTAGTAATGTGAGGAATGACAATGGCTTTAACTATAGCTGCTACAGACATTAAAAAGATAAAAGGCTATTAGGAATAACTTTATGACAAAACAAAATCTTAACTTTAGATGAAATAGAAAAATTTTAGAAAAATTTTCCAAAACTGATTTTTTAAAAAATAGAAAACCTGAATAGTACTAAAACCATTAAAGCAAGTGAAAAAATCTTAAATCTTTTTTTTTATTTTCTTAACATATTTATGCCAATATATCTAAAATAGTATTTCCTCATGTGATCAGTATAAAATACTTATGAGTTACATTCTTTGACATCTAAAATGAATTGTATATTTATAGCACATATCAATTTGGGCACTAAATTTTACAGGAAACCTTTTAACTGTATTAAAATTTCATGATATTTCCAGTTGTAAAAGTAATTTCACATATCAATGATGTTTAAACACACTTAAATGTTTTCCATAACTGAAGAGAATACCAAAGTCTCATTTCCTTAAATATTCAAATCCTCATTAGCAAAACCGGTTCACTTTCCTAGAGGAATTGATTGACTTTGAAGCAGAAGCTTATCAGTTTCAAAACCATTATGTCTGCCCAAATTAAGTAAATTCACTAACTCTTTGTCATCTCATTATTATGAACACTCTACTCAAAAGTTACTACAGAATTAAATACAGCTCTGAATTTATCCACATCCACAAATGTTCCTCACTTTTTTGGTTCAGTTTTGGCAGCAATTAAAAATCCTACCTGCTTGGTTCCAATACTTGGATTTTTAACTGTTGTTTATCCCTATACAGTCAGGTATTGAGAAAATTTTCATCATAATGTCATTGTTTTCTTATTGACTATTGATCTATTCAAAGACCCAGCTTCCTGTTTTGTTGATTCTCCCTATTGGTTTGCTTCTCTCTCTTTCATTTATCTCTCCTCTAACCTTTAATATTTTCTTCCTTCTCCTATCTTTGGGCCTGATTGTTCTTCTTTTCTAGATTCTCAAGTTGAGCTCTTAGGTTATTGAATTCTTTCTCCAGATCTATAACATAGGCCTTTACACATATAAAGTACTGCTTTCATTTTCATACTTCTCTAGGTATTTCCTAATTTCCCCTGTGTGTTTTTTTGACCCATTACTGATTAAGAATGTGTTGCTTCTTTCCACAAACATGTGAATTTTCTGGTTTTCTTTCTGTTATCAACTCTAGCTTAATTTTACTGTGTTTTGAGAAAATATTTTATATTTAAAATAAATCAAAAATCTTCCCACAAAGAAAAGCTCAACAACTTCCACTTCCAGGAAGATGATTTCATTTCCCTATTCCTCCTCCTAAGCACAACTAAAAACCCTTACATTATACATGAAATAAATATAAGGAGACTCTGAAAGGTAGAGAGGAGAAGGCAGACCAGCTAGAGGCCCCAGAAAAGATTTTCTTTTTGCCTCATACATCCCAGACTTGGAGCTGAAGAAGCCAGCAACCAAGAAATACAAATGGGTACAGGAAAATAAGCCTATTCCCTCTAGCCAAATGATCAAGAAAGGGGCAACATAGCAAGACAAAAAACTTTTAGACAATAACCACTCCAGCCAAATACCACAGAAAAATTATGGTCCCACCCACACTCACACCAGCAAAGGCTGAATGGGGAATTAGACTTCCACCCTTACCAAGCTGCAATGAGTCACCCTAACACCTATGCCAGGATGATATCAGAGAAGGCCAAGTAGAGAGCTGGGATTTTTTCCCCAGTGTCTGGTAACAAGGTCTCACCCTGTAATATTACTGGCTACCACATGGAGAACCTGGACTTCCACTTGCAGCTGGCAGTAACAAGTCATACCTCCCCCTCCCTGCTGGGGTGGTATCAGAGGAGGCCTAAAGGAGTCAGGACTTTTACCATCTCCCAGAAAAGAAAAAAAAGGCTACTCTCACTATAGTGTCAGTGAAGACCTGGTGGAGAGGCAGAACTCCCATATTCACTCACTAGTAAGGAGGATCCCCTGCACCCTGAGTGTCAAGGGAGGCCAAGTGAAGAACCTGAACTTCTACCTCCATCTGGAAGCAAAGAGATGATGCCTATCACCTTCCTTTGACATAGTGAGATCATAGAAAGCCAGCTAAAACAGAAGGTTTAAATAAGATCCAGAGTTTCAAACATGTATAAAAAGTTGAGACTTCAATCAAAAATTCACCCTTCATTCAAGAGCCAGGAAGATCTCAAACAGAATGAATAAAAACAATCAATATATGCCAAAACTGAGATGACAGAGAGGTTAGAATTAGCTAAGGTTTTAAATCATCCATCATAAAAAATGCTTCAAAGAGCAATTACAAACAAACTTAAAACAAATGAATAAATAGAAAGTCCCAGCAAAGAAAGAGAAAGTCTCAGCAAAGAAAAAGAAAGTATAAAGTAGAAACAAATGGAAATTTTAGAACTGAAAAATACAATAACAAAAGAAAAAGTTCAGTGGATGGACTTAACAATGAACAGAAAGGACAGAGGAAAGAATCAGTGAACTGGAAGATATAAGAATAGAAATTACCCATTCTGAAGAATAGAAAGAAGATAGACTGACAAAAAAATGAACAGAGCCTCAGGGAACTATGGTGCTATATAGAGAGAGAGCTAACATTTTTGTCACCAGAGTTCTACAAGGGGAGGAGAAAGACAGCAGGGCTGACAAAACTACTCAAAGAACTAATAGGTGAAAACTTCCCAAATTTGCCAAGAGACATAAACCTATAGATTCAAGAATCTAAGTGACCCTCAAACAGATTAAGCCCGAAGAAATCCATGCTAAGACACATCAAAATTGAACTTCTGAAAACTACAGATAAAGAAAAAACACTGAAAGCAGTCAGAGAAAAATAGCATCTTACCTACAGAGTTAAAATCATTCAAATGATAGATTTCTTATCATAAACCATTAAGGCCAGAAGGAAGTGACACAATATTTTTCAAGGGCTGAAAGAAAAGAACTGTCAATCCAGAATCCTATACCCAACAAAAATATCCTTCAGGAATGAAAGGGAAATCAAGACATTCTCAGATGAAGGAAAATTAAGAATTTGTCATCAACAGAGCCACCTTAAAAGAATGGTTAAATGACGTTCTCTAAATGGAAAGGAAACTGTAAAAGAAGGAGCCTTGGAACATCAGGAAGGGAAAACTAACAAGTAAGCAAGAATACAGGTAAATAAAGTAAGCTTTCTGTAGCAGTTTGATATTGTTTATGAATTCCAAAAATAGATACTGGATTATGTTTGTAAACTGGTCTATTCCTCTGGGTGTATTAGATTGTATTAACTTCAGAGGTTTCACTTTTACTTGATTAAATTATGATTCGTGCTTTGATTAGGTCACATCAATAGGACATCAAAACCCTGCCCCCTTGGTGCTGGGGACTCACAAAGAAAATGACTTGGCAAAGGAGAGAGTTGGAGTTTTTGATGCTGGAGCCCCAGGAAGTAAATGCACAGGGTAGGAGAACACAGAGGAAGACAGTCAGTTCATTAGACAGGATCCTGTGGCCCCAGGAAGAGAGATGAGCCATTCACCTGATAGTTTGCAGCTGCAGAGACCAGAGCCCTGAGCAGCTGAGCCTGGAGAGAAATGAGCCCTGGGGAGAGAGATGAGACTTATCCCAGCCTACAGCTGATATTGGAAGAAGCTAGAACCAGGGAGCCTTAAGGGGAAGAGGAAGGCTGAACCCTCACAGAGACCGGCAGCCATATTGCTCCAACATGTGGCTACAGACTTTGGTGAGGGAAGTAATCTACTCTTTATGGCCTTGTGACTGTAAGCTTCTACCCCAAATAAATACCCTTTATAAAAGCCAACCAATTTCTGGTACTTTGCATCAGCCCCCCTTTGGCTGACTAATACACTTTCTCTCTTCTCTTATGTTTTCTAAATTATGTTTGATGGTTGAAGCAAAATTATAACACAGTCTGGTGTGGTTCTAAATGTAGGCAGAGGAAATATTTAAGATAAGTCTATTATAAATGGGAGTTGAGAGAGGGAAATAAAAGAAGGAAAGTTTTCTATACTTCATTCAAACTGGTCAAATGATGATGCCAAAAGACTTCCATAAGTTATATACATTATAATACCTAGAATAACCACTAAAAAAAGTTATACAAAGAGATACACTCCAAAACAGTATAGATAAATCAAAATAGAACTCTAAAATGTCTTCAATTAACCCACAGAATGGCAGGAAAAAGAAAACTGAAAAACAAAAACAGAATAAACATAAAACAAAAAAATAAAATGGCAAACCTAAGCCCTAAAATATTAATAATTACATTAAATGAAAATGGTCTGTATATCAACTAAACCACGATTGACAAAGTGGACTAAAAAAAACATTACTCAACTATATGCTATCTATAAGAAACTCACTTTAAATATAACAATATAGGCAGATTGAAAGCAAAAAGATGGAAAATGATGTATCATGCAAACATTAATAAAAGGAAAGCAGGAATGGCTATATTAATATCAGCTCAAGGATGTTTCAAAGCAAAGAAAATTACCAGAGACATAAAGGGACTTTATATAATAATAACAGGTTTGATCCACCAAAAAGACATAGTAATACTAAATGTGTATGCATAAACAACAAAGCTGAAAAATATGTGAAGTGAAAACTGATAGAACCAAAAGGAGAAAAAAAGAAATCCACAATTATAGTTGGAGACTTCAGTACCCCTCTCTCAACAATTGATAGAACAATTAAATAAAATATCAGCAATGATATAGAAGAACACAACACCATCAACCAACAGGATCTAATCAATATTTCTAGAGCATGCAAACCAAAAACAAAAGAATATCTATTCTTTTTAAATGCCCATTAAAGATACACCAAGATAAATCATAACCTGGGTCATAAAACAAACCTCAAAAAAATTTTTAATTAACTTATTCAGAGCAGAGCATGTTCTATAACCACAATTGAATCAGACTACAAATCAATAACAGGAAAATTTGGAAGCTAAACAACACACTTCTAAGTAATCCATGGGTCAATGAGAAAGTCTCAAGGGAAATCAAAACTACATTGAACTGAATGAAAATACACCATATCAAAATATATGAGATACAACTAAAGCAGTACTGAGAGGGAAATTTATAGCACTAAATTCATACATTATAAAAGAGGAAGTCTCAAATCAATAATCTAAGCTCCCACTTCAATAACCTACAAAAAAGAAGGGCAATACATTCAAAACAAGCAGACAAAAGGAACAATAGAGATGAAAGCAGGAAAAATATTAAAAACAGAAAAATATGAGAAAATCAATGAAACAGAATTGATCCATTGAAAATATCATTGACAAATCTCTAGTAATACCAAAACAAAAGAGAAGACACAAATTGCCAGTATTGGGAATAAAATAGGGGATATCACTACTGACCTTGTATATATCAAAAGGATAATGAGAAGACAGGCCGAAAGAGCCTAAAAAAAGATCTTCTGTAATGGAGATTTTTAAACAAGGTAACACTGATGAAAATTCCTAAGGCCATAAAACTTGCTTAGACAATACCCCGGATATGCATCTGGGCCTGACCAATCACGCGACCATAGAATGATCAAAAGCCACCCCTAGTAAAGATTAACCCAAACCCCCTTAACGCTGAAGCTAACTGCGAACATTAGCTTCTGTAAGATT
>JAQZBX010041175.1:0-22436 GCA_029593785.1 Cabassous unicinctus
ACAACATCCCTCTATCAACATCACACTGTGGTAGCAGATTTGTTACAGATTATGAGATAATATCATCCAAATATTATCAGGTCGATAGCGTACATTTGACACATATTTTCTATACTTCCCCCATTATCATCAGTGTCTTTGGCATAGATGCAAGAATATTACATTATTACTGTTAACTGCAGTCCATTGGTCACTCCAGTTGTATTTTTCCCATCTTTCTCCACATCCCCTCCACCCTGCAGTACTGATGTACATCTGCTTTAGCTCACAAAGGACACTCTTGCATCTGTACCATCAACCACTATTCTCATCCACCTCTGGGTTTACTATGCTATTCAGTCCCTAGATTATTCTCTAGCTTTTTGCCAATTGGCATTTACATCCGTAGACTACCATTTTCACCCACATCCCCATTTATAAACCAGCTGTTACTCAGTATAATGTGTTACCATCAACTCTGTACATTTCCACACATTTACAGTAGAGCTAATTAAAACTTCTATATACATTAAATATCAATAGTCCATCTCAGTCCTCCTCTTATCTCCTTTAAGAATCCACCATGCACCACCAGGTCTTGAAGATATTTTCCTACATTTTCTTCTAAAAGCTTTATGGTTCTTGCTTATATATTTAGGTTTTAGATTCACTTTGAGTTAAGTTTTGTATAAGGTGTAGGATAGGGGTCCTCTTTCCTTCTTTCGCTATGGATATCCAATTTTCTCAGCACTATTGGTTGAATGAACTGTTCTGCCCAATCTGGGTGAGTTTAACAGGCTAGTCAAAAATCACTTGACCATAGATGAGAGGGTCTGTTTCTGAACCATCAGTTTTGTTCCATTGGTCTATGTGTCTTTCTTTATGCCAGTACCATGCTGTTTTTACCACTGTAGTTAGGTAATATGACTTAAAGTCCAGAAATGAGAGTTCTCCAACTTCATTTTTCCTTTTCAAGATGTTTCTGGCTATTCAGGACCCCTTACCCTTCCAAATACATTTGATAATCATGTTTTCCATTTATTTAAAAAATGCTAGTGGAATTGTTATTGGGATTGCATTGAATCTGTATATCAATTTGGGTAGAATTGGCATCTTAATGATATTTACCCTTCCAATTCATGTACATGGAATGTTCTTCCAATTATTTAGGTCTTTTTTTAAAATTCCTTTTAATAATGAGTTGTAGTTTTCTGAAAACAATAGCTTTACATCATTGCTTAGGTTTATTCCTGAATATTAGAGTTTTATCTGTCATATTTTTATTTTCACCACTCTTTTGAAACTTTTAGATACTTTTATTGAAATAATCTTCATTTCTAGACGCTCTTCCAGGCCTCTCTCTCCTGTCTTTTCTTTTCAGGCTGTAGCACACCCTTTAGTATTTCCTTCAAAGCAGATCTCTTGGTTACAAACTCTCTCAGTTTCTTTTTATCTGTGAATATTCTAAACTCACCTTCATTTTTGAATGACAATTTTGCTAGATATAAGATTCTTTGCTGGAAGATTTTCTCTTGTAGAATCTTAAGTATATCATACCACTGTCTTCTTGCCTCCATTGTTTCTGGTGAGAAATCAGCCCTTAATCTTATTGGGTATCTCTTATATGTTGTAGCAGTTTGGATGTTTGATATAGTTTTGAATTCCAAAAATAGATATTGGATTTTGCTTGTAAACTGGTCTGTTAATCTGGGCATGATTAAGTTATGATTAGCGCATTGACTGGGCCACATTGGTAGGGCATTGAGCCCCACTCCTTGGTGGGTGGGGACTCAAATACAAAGGGCATGGCAAAGGACAGAGCTGTAGTAGTTCTGATGTTGGAGTCTTGAGCTGGAGCTCCAGGAAGTAAGAGAGCTTGGTCATAAGGAAGGAGAGAAGGCCCCAGGAAAAGACATGAGCCATTTGCCTGAGATTCTATGGCTGACCTTGTGGATGAAACAGATGAGTTGAGCCCAGAGAGAAATGGAGCTCTGGGAAGAGAGGAACCCAAGAAGCCTGGACCCTGGCAAACATTGGCAGCTGTCTTGCTCCAACATGTGGCAATGGACTTTGCTGAAGGAAGAAACTTATACTTTATGGCCTGGTAACTGTGGGCTTCTACCCCAAATAAATACCCTATATAAAGACCAACTGATTTCTGGTATTTTGCATCAGCACACCTTTGGCTGACTAATACATATTTTATACATTGCTATTCTTTTGCTGCTCTCAGAATTCTCTCTTTGCCTTTGGCATTTGACATCTGATGAGTATGTGTATCAGAGTTGCTTTCTTTGGTTGTTTTCAGATGGGAGTACATCATGCTCCTTGCACATGGATATCTATGTCCTTTAATAGGGTTGGGAAATTTTCTACCATTATATCTTCAAATATTCTTTCTGCCCCCTTTCCCTTCTCTTCTCCCTCTAGGACACACATGACACATATGTTTGCATATCTCTTGCTGTCATTTAGTTCCCTGAGAACTTGTTCAAGTTTTTCCAGTCTTTTCTTCATCTGTTCTTTTGTATGTTCACTTTCAGAGGCCATTTCTTCAAGCTCACCAGTTGTTTCTTCTGCCTCCTCAAATCTGCTATTATATGATTCCAGTATATTTTTAATTTCATTCATTGGACCTTTCATTCCCATAAGATCTATTATTTTTCTGTATATGCTTTCAAATTCTTCTTTGTGCTGATCCAGTGTCTTCTTAATATCCTTAATTTCTTTAGCCATCTCATTGAATTTGTTAAGATTTGTTTGAACATCTATGATTAATTGTCTCAACTCCTTTATATCATCTGGAGGCTTATCTTGTTCCTTTAACTGGGCCATATATTCCCATTTCTTGGTGTGGACTGTAATTTTTTGTTGGTGTCTTGGCATCCTACTTACTAGAGTATTTATTCTGGATGCAGTTTTTCTCTTTAGTTTAGGGCTTCCAGTGCTTTCTCCCTTGTTGGTTGTGTAGTAGGAGCCAAGAAAGTAGTTGGTGCTATAAGCTATGGAGGCTCAAGCTACCCTCATTGCCCCAAAGACCAGTGAAGCTTCTCTCAAATTTCTTCTTTGCCAGGGTTACAGACAGAGCCACAGCTGTGTGGAATAATCCAACTCATGCAGGCCTAGACTGTAGTTGCCCAGAGAGACTTATGAAGCTTCACGCCCCTTTCTCCCCTGCCTGGGCTGGGGATGTAGCTGCAGGTGTGGGCAGCAGTCTATGCACTGCAGGTCCAAGATTACCACAGTTGTCTTGCTAGACTTCCAATTATTCAGTCTGTGCCAGCCAAATGTACCTGCAGTTACCTGGATAGGCTGTTGCAGGGCCCACCAGCTTCCTCCCTGATAGAATTGGGGCTGAAGACTAGGCTAGAATGCAGGCCAATCTGGGTGAAAGAATCCTGTCTCTACTGTTACTGTGATTTTCAGTCAGCCCTGCTTCCCTTCCTGCTGGGGGTGTAGTCAAAATAGGATCTACTGGAATCCTTCTGACCTGGACAGACTTAAACTCTAGCTGTTCCTAGGGTTATACTTTAGCCAGCTGAATCTACCAATCAGTAGCTGAGATCACTGACCAACCATCTCTTCCTCCCCTGTTTTTGGGGAAATAGATCTTCCAATTCCCATCACAGAATAGGTCTTGGGGTGGCTTACACTGCTGAAGTAAGATGATCACTGGCCTCCATGGCATTGCCTGTAGTTTCCCGGAGAGACTGGTGCAGCTCCCCCCAGCTTCCTCCCTTCAATGCAGAAGGGCATTCTCCTCCTTCCATTCGTTCAGGGATGCTATAGGATGCTCTTGTGGTCTCCAGAAACCCCCAAACACATATTTTAGATAGCTCTGTTTAGATTGCTAACTGCCCTGTAGGATGAGCTATAGGATGAGATGCCCCCATCTCTCCATTTTGAGCTAATTTTGTATATGGTTTGAGATAGGGCTCATGTTTCTTTCTTTTGGAGATGAATATCCAGTTCTCCCAGCACGATTTGTTGAATAGGCTGTTTGGCTCAGCTTTGAGGGCTTGACAGCTTTGTTAAAAGTCACAACTAGAGATGTGAAGGTCTGTTTCTGTGTTCTTGATATGGTTCCTTTACTCAATCTGTTCATGTTATGCCAGTACCTAGCTGTTTTTCCACTATAACTAAGTAATAAGAGAGTAGATTTAAATAAATAAAATCAGAAATGATGTGGGGACATGACCATGGACCCTGTAGAGATAAGAGAGATCTTGAGAGGATACTCTGATAAACTGTATGCCAAAGAACTAAACAATGTAGATGAGATGGACAAATTCCTAGAAACACATGAACCACCTACACTGACCCTAGAAAAAAATAGACCTCACAGGTGAAGAGATTGAAACAGTCATCAAAAACCTCCCAAAGAGAAGCATATGTGGTTCAAGCAATTGAGTGCCAGCTTCCCACATACAAGACCCCACATTCAATCCCTGGCCCTGTAGCTCAAAAAAAAAAAATCCTCCCAAAGATGAAAATCCCAGGACCAGATGGCTTCACTGGTGAATTCTAACCATTCATTCAAAGACAATCTAATACCAATATTGCTCAAGCTCTTCCAAAAAATTGAACAGGAAAGAAAGCTACCAAACACATTCCTGAAGCCAACACCACACTAATACAAAAGCCAGATAAACATGATACAAAAAAGAAAAATACCAATATCTCTAATGAACATAGATATAAAAGTCCTCAACAAAATACTTGAAAACAGAATCTAAAAGCACATTAAAAGAATTATACACCACAATCAAGTGGGTTTTATCCCAGGTATGCAAGGGTGTTTCAATACAAGAAAATGAGTTAGTATAATAAACAACATAGAAAAATTGAAGGTGAAAATCATGTGATCCTCTGATTGATTCATAAAAGGCATTTGACAAAGTACAGCATCATTTCTTATTAAAAAATACTCCAAAAGATTGGAATAGAAGGAAGCTTAATCAGTATGTTAAAATAAATATAGGATAAACCCACATATAGCTTTTTACTCAATGTCAAAACTCTGAAAGCTTTCCCACTGAGATCAGGAATAAAACAAGGATGCCCACTGTCACAATTGCTATTGAATATTGTGCTGGAAGATCTAGCCAAAGCAATAAGGCTAGATAAAGAAATAAAAGTCACCCAGATAGGAAAGGAAGATGTAAAACTTGCAATATTTGCTGATGATGTGTCATATCTGGAAAATCCTGGAAAATCCACAACAAAGCTACTTGAACTAATAAGTGAATTCAACAAAGTGTTGGGATACAATATTAATATGCAAAAGTAAATAGTGTTTCTTTACACTACTGATGTGCAATCTGAGGAGGAATTCAGAATAAGAATTCTATTATAATAGTGACTAAAGCAATCAAATGTTTGGAATAAACTTAACCAAACACATATGGGACCTATATTCAGAAAACTACAAAACATTGCTAAAAGAAACAAAAGAAGTCTTAAATGAATGGGAGGACATGTCATGTTCAAGGATTTGAAGAACAAATATCATTAAGAGGTCAATTCTACCTAAAGTGATTTATAGATTCAACAAAATCTCAGTAAAAATCACAACAGCTAATTTTGTACAGACCAAAAAGACACTTACCAAATTTATTTGGAGGGAGTCCCTGAATAGTCAAAGATGTTTTTATAAAGGGAGAATGAACTTGGAGGACTCTTACTTCCTGACTTTAAACATATTGCTCAGCTAAGGGGTAAAAGCAGCATGATAATGGAATAAAGACAGATTGACCAATGGAACCAAATTGAGAATTCAGAAATAGACCCGCATATCTAGAGTCAAGTTATTTTTGACAAGGTTGTTAAGCCCAACCATCTGGGCCAGAACTCTCTCTTCAACAAGTGGTGCTGAGAGAACTCCATAGCCATATCCAAAAGAAAGAATAAGGACCCTTATCTCACACATTCAAAAATAATTAACTCCAAGTGGATCAAGGACCTAAATATAAAATCAACAACCATAAAATTCCCAGAAGAAAATATAGGAAAATACCTTCAAGATATTGTGGCAAGTGGTTGTTTCTTAAACCTCACACCAAAAGCACAAGCAACAAAAGAAAAAAAGTAGATAAATGGAACCTCCTCAAAATTAAACACTTTTGCACCTCAAAAGACTTTGTCAACAGGGTGAAAAGTCAGCCAACTCAATGGGAGAAAATATTTGGCAATCAGATATCTGATAATGGTTTATTATCAATGATATATAAAGAGATCATACAATTCAACAATAAAAAGACAAACTACCCAATAAAAAAGCAGACAAGAGATTTGAAAAGGCAATTATCCAAAGAAGAAATACAAATGGCAAAGAATCACCTGAAAAAATGTTCAACATCACTAGTGTTTAGGGAAATGTACATCAAAACTACAATGAGATATCATTTCACACCTATTAGACTGGACCCTATCAAAAATTCAGAAAACTGTAAATATTGGAGAGGATGTGGAGAGAGAAGAACACTTATTCATTGTTTTATGGAATGTAGAATGGTATAGACTGTGGAGAAGTGTTTGACACTTCCTAAGGATGTTGAATATAGACATGCCATGTGCCACAGCAATACCATTACTTGATATATACCCAGGGAAACTGAGTGTAGTGTCACAAGCCAGATATCTGCACACCAGTGTTCATAATGGTGTTATTCACAATTGCTAAAAGTTTGAAACAACTCAGGTGTGCATTAACAGATGAATGGATACCCAAATTGTGATGTAAACACATGATGGAATATTATGCAGCTGTAGGAACAATGAAGTCATAAGCATATGACCACATGGATGAACCTTGAGGACATTATATTGGTTGAAACAAGCCAGACACAAAAGGACAAATACTGTATGATTGTGCTATTATGAACTAAATATATTATATAAATTCATGGAATTAATAATTAGAACATAGGTCACCAGAAAATAGAATGAGGGTAGAGAATGGAAAGGTTATTATTAATCTGTGCAGAAGTGGTTAGAAGGCTTTTTTTTTTCAACCTTTGGAAGTGAATGGCAATGGTAAGAGCATTTCATAGTGTTTGTGACTAGCAAAGCTATAATATGGGTATGAGAGTGTCCAAAAGAGAAAATCTAAGGACATGTATATTACTAGAAAGGAAGCTAAAAAAAATGTAACATGGTTCCCTATACCATAGTGAAACCACATGTAAAATACAAATATGGGTGATATTGCATATATATGGCTGTTTTACAAAATATGAATACAAATATGCTAGAAAGAGGGAAACAGAAAAGCAGGTATGTACAGAAGGGTAAGCATAGAGAGATTGGGAAGGCTTACCAAATACTTTTGATATTTCAAAGAATCCACATGGAAGATATAAGGCCAGCATCAGCCATGCCATTTTATTTACTCACATGTCCCAGTGACAGCCATTGAGCAGTGACTGCACCTGTATAGTGGGGAAACAAAGCTTAAAAAGGGCAGGACAGCACAAAGAGGGGGGCTACCTAATGTATAGCCAATGGAATGATTAACAGTGAATGCTTATCTATAGGGGGTTCCCAGAACAGTAAATTGAGGGTTCTAGCAATAAATATTCTTTTGTAGCAGACTGATTGCACTCTTGGTGACAGTCTCTCCCATGCTGAGGGTGAATGGGCCATTGGCTTATAAGGCCTTCCACCTCCCAGCCCTTCTGCAGGCAGTTAAAGGAAAGGGCATTCCTTCTATTTACCTTATGTTCCACCACAATGCCCTTTCCACCATACAATCTGCCCAACAGTCTTCAGTGATATCTGAGCAGTCAGAGAATTGAGCACTGTAGCCAAACACCACAAGAGCAATAAAGTGAATAGCAAGAGATTAAAATTCCACCCCTGATTGCTAAGAGACTAATAAGTACATATTACAGATTTCCTTTTGTGGTTTCATAAAGACAGAGGGGCAGATTATGCTGGCTTAACAGTATACAAGCAACATTTTCATTAGTAGACAACAAAGTACCAGGTAGGGGGTCTTAATGAGGTGATTTCTAATACAATATATTTTTCTCTTCCCAAATTTTTAAGTTTCCTTTAGTGACATTAAAAATCAGTTTAGGCACAAGAAGAGTTCACATTGACACATATAGTTTCAGCAGGAATAGAAGACCTCAGATTATTAAGTGTGGTTTTGTAACAATGTTTTGGGTAACTTTTATTCCCCATGCACTCAAGATTCCCAAGGAGTATGGCTGCATAGGGCAGTAGTATGTTGAAAATGACCTCATTTTTTCCCCAGGTTTTAAAATTTGAGGCATAGGCAATAACAAATTATTATTATTCCCCTTCTGGGCAGCTGGTACTTTAACTCATAATCTTTGTGCCTGCATTGGTCCTGCTGTTAGCATCTTAACTGGAGCTGTGGCCAGTGCTGAATTTGAATGGTCCATTTTTGTATTGATCCCTTATCATCTTTTATCTGTTTCATTAAATGGGCATTCATTTTTTAAAAATAAAATGTCAAAACAATATCCTCGCCCATAGTCTAAAACTGCATGAGGTGACTGGTAAGCATAGTTTCTTGGTCACTGTCAATTTGGGCTGGCATCCCATATAGGGCACTTATATTTTCTAGGTAGCAAATAGTAGCTGGCTGGTTACAAGAGTCCCATTGCAGGGTCTGCAGCAGTGAAAGCATACCTTGCACCTTCTGAGAGCAGGAGGAGACTGAAGTCATAGTCATTGGAGAGAGCATAATGAACACTCATGGGTGATGTTCATGAGCTGTTGGTGAGTAACAGGCACCTGGAAGTGCTGCCACAGGGTACAGTAGCCATGATGTCCATTTTCCTGTGGAGCAACTGTGCTGCTTCTTGGGTCTCAATGATATACCTCTGGATCTTTGTGAGAGCATCTGCCTTAACAGTCCTGAAGGGGTGTTAGAGGAGTGGGCACTGACATGATAGACAGTTACCTGCTGCTCTTGGCAGGCATCCCAGGTGTCATTCCACAGATCTCTTCCCCACAGAGGTCAGCCCATGATAGTCCTTTGTTCCATATCTAATTTTTAGTATTTGCAGTCCACCCATGGATAGAGATGGCAGTCTTCAGAGTGACTGGACATGATTGGGTTAATCCCTTCACTTGCAACAGGGCTTGGTATGCTGCATATAGTTGTTTCTTTAGGGGGCAATATTGTACTTTGATCCTTTCTCACAATTGTGACTAAAACCAAGGGGTATATGTTTAGAATGTTGCCTCTGTCACAACCCCCACCAAAAGCCAATATTCATGCCGGCCACATCCAATTCACAGGGTAAGTCAAGGTCCAACCCCCTTACTGCTTGAGCCTGTTATTGCCCTCTTTACCCTTTTTTTTTTTAAAGGAGCCTGCTGGTGGAGTTTCTCATTTCCATGCCAAACTTTCCTAATTAACATACAATGGTTTTAATATCTGAACTAAGTGAAGGATAAAGGGTTTTCAATATCCCAACAACCCCAGAAAGGCCATTAATTGTTTTGGAGCTTGTGGTGTGAGAAAATATTATATTTTAACAACACTTAAGAGTTTGACAGAGTAGCAAGGACCTTGCAGCTTGTCCCAGTTGTTTGCCCATTCCAAGCACTTAAGGTCAGATACCATTATTTCTGATGCTTCTTTTAATTCTGAAAAAGAATTACAGGTTAACATATCATCAAGATAATGAAAAAGAGTTAAAGCCACAAGTTTTTTTCTATGCAGCCAGATTCTTTGCCATCCGACCAGGACAGATGGTTGGACTATGCACATAGCCTTGAGGAAGCACTGCAAAATCCACCATTGGCCTTCTCACATGAAGGTGAATGTAGGCTGGCTTGACTTGCCTAAGGAGATACTAAAGAAAGCCTTAGCAAGTTCTAAATCAAAGTGATAGTGATATAACTGGATATTAATTTCTTGCAACAAATTAGCAATATTTGGGACTGCTGCATACTGCAGTGGCATTACTTTAATTTATGATAATCTGCTGTTATACACCACCCCTAGCTGTCCCCAATGGCCACTCTCTTTCTGCAGCCACAGAGCTGCATCTTTAGTGGAGGTGGGAGAAATCAGATGAATATGAGCCAAAGCATCTGTCTCTTGATTTCCAGGCAGAGAGATTGTTTCTGTGACACATGCCATTTTTCAAAAATAAAACAATGATTAACAGGTGATCATATGAACATTTTACTCATACAACTTTGATTAACAGAGACTTAAAGAATCCCTTTTAGTTAAACATTTTTCATTCAACTTAAAACATATCAAATGAACTTAGCCATCCCATTAGTTTACTTTTCCCTTTTACACCTTTACCGTGATTACATTAATTAATAGCTATTTTATTTTAGCAGCACAGGAAAAACTACTTTCTCCATTATTTTATGAAAACCTAAGATTCCCAATGCAATCAAGATTATCTTCTCCCTACCACCATGTTAATATGCAGATTGAGGTGGCCTCTGACATGTTTTCCTGTTATGAAGTTACTTTTTGTTATTAGCATCAATTCAGTATCTGTGTGATAATGATATCCTGGAATTAGCCTTTTAAATATTTCAGTTTAAACAATTCTTTTACAAATTCCTTGTAACTATTCATAACCACATAGACTATAGTTACTTCATCTTAAGACAAATTTCATCCTCACAGAACACATTCCTTTACTTAATGCTGTCTCCTACAATATCTTCTACAAGTTTTGTCCCACATTCTTCCATTCTGCTTTTATGAAAACCAGCCATTTTTTTCTTAGGACAAATCACACTCCCTTAAACAAACTTACCAAATTTTAGTTAGCACTTCCACAAACCTTTCACTTCTTTCAATATCCATTCAAGTCTCACATTCCTCATTACATTCTGTGAAGAAAAATAAATTATTCATTCCAATTTAGGCAAAAACAATTTTTTTTATGAAAAGGTTTATAGTAACTTCATTTGTCAAAACTTAAAATTTTCATCATGTTAAAGATTTAGCACATATAATCCTAATTTATCTAATTAGCATCCATACTTATTTATTAATCTAAGCACTTATTTAATTTTTTGGCCATTTGAATAGTGCTCTTTGATGAATTTTCATTTAACAATTTAATATTACCATCTGGAGGTATCAAAATGTACACTGAACATATACAAAAAAGAGTTATAACACACCAACAAAACCATAAAGCTTATTAATTTGACCCATTATTCTTACTCCTTTGATATGGCTGTCTCCAAGCCCTCCATCATTTCATGTCTCTGATTTTACTGCTTTTAAGATTTCTTCTGGAATCTGTGCTGCCTGTATATGCAAGCTTACTTTTGGCAACACTTTTATTAGTAATCAGCAACCAGTTAGGGATATTTGAGCAGTACAAATGCAGTGAAGCTCTACTTTAGCATTTTAGACAGACATTTAATGCATACATTTTGGATTACTACTCTTTAGGAGTACACTTAGGCTTGAAGCTCAGGAGTCAGCTTTGATTCAAAATGGAAAGTTCCTTGTTAACACCTTGATAAAAATGCTGATCAAAATAAAATGTGACTAAAACTTAAAACATTGTCAAGAAACATCCCATTCAAACTTTTCTACAGTTTACACAAGTATTATAAGTATTATGAGCTTTCAGGTTTGTAGTATATTTTTAGTAACAGGCTTACAAAAGTTGCTAGCATTGTTCTATTCTCTTGCTTTCATAAAGTTGTTTAGTTCAAAATTACTAAACTTTAACAGCTCTAATTTTATCAATTTGGCTCTATATAGGCCCAATTAGAATTAGCATGGAAACAAAATAGAGAACATTAATGTTGCTAAGTTTTTCTACTCTTCCAGCAGTTTAATTCTATCAGCCCCCACAAGCTCACAGCCACTTCATTCAGGCAGCAGGGGGTTGCAGAATTGTTGCTGGAATGTTTTCCTTATCTTAGTTAACTCTTTAGCAGAATGTTTTCTTACAAGCATGATTTCACTGACAAATGTCTTATTTCACACTTCTGCTTGCCTGGAAAGTTGTATCTGTGATTTAACCTTCCTTTGCACAAGCAGTTTAACATGATTTAAAGATTCTTCTATAGTTTCTCCATCTGATTCACTATCTCCAGCTTTAGTTGCTCAAAAAGACCAGTCACTAAGGCAGAGGTGGAAGTCTACAAATTCCTTTCTAGTTGTTATTCTTCTTTCCTTTAACCAGCACATATTGATATGCCTTTGTCTGCACCTGTTCTTGTGCTTCCTTTGATTTCTCAGTTAAATTCTCCCTCTGATCTACCTGCATTAGTCAGAGATCCTGCTCCAACACTTAAGTCTTCCTCCACTCACCTTGTCTTTGCTTGGCTGCTAACAGCTTGTTAGTACTATCATGCAAGTTAAGGAGGAAGGGCCATACAATTGCTGCAGCCACTGCACATTTCTCTTTCTTCATAAAATTTCCCTTTACTCTTTTCTCTAACTGCACTAATCCAGTGGGAGGGTATGGGGCATCCCCCAACTCCCTCATGGGTCCTTAATCATTCAGCTGGGTAAGCTTGTGCCACATAGAAGTTCATGATTGCCCCAGAATCCTACCTGCAGCACACTCCCCCATGTACTATTGGGTCTCCCCTACAGTATCTGGAGTGTCTGGCATGTTTTCAACCACCTTAACCCTGGTGGGATTCTCTGGAACATCCTGCCAACTACACCAATTGTAATGCATGAGGGACTAGTCTGGAAGGCCAAACAAATAATTTTGATATTCCAAAGAATCCACTCAGGAGCCATAAGGCCAGCAACAGCCATGATACTTTATTTACTCACATGTCCTGATGATGGCCATTAGGCAGTGACCACACACATACAGTAGGGAAACAAAGTTTATATTGGGCAGCAGAGGACAAAGAGGGGGGTTAGCTAATACATAGTTTATGGATTGATTAACAGTGAGTTCTTGCTTACCTATGGGGCTTCCCAGAAAAGTAAATCAAGGATGTGAGCAATTAATGTTCTTTTGTACCAGACTGATTGTGCTCTTGGTGCCAGTCTCTATACTACTGAGGGGGAATGGTCCATTAGCCAATATGGCCCTGCCCCTCCCAGCCCTTCTGCAGGCAGTTCAAGGAAGGGGCATTCCTTCAATTTGCATTACATTTACATTTTTGACTGTACACTTTTATAGGTTTTGATGAAGTTTAAAATGGCCTGTACCCATTATTGGAAGGCTATGCAGAACAATTCTAATACCCTAAAAAAGCCCTATGTTCCATCTATTTTATTCTTCCCTCCCCCTCTCATCAGAATATATGTTAACCACAAAGTTTCATTTATTGAAGAACAGGAATCATAGTTACTTGCAATAATATTGACAACTTGACATATTGGTCTGTTTTTCTTTATTAGGCACTGCCTCTTTTCTGGAAGGATTGTTGTCGCTCTAATTTAGAATGTATCAGGACTCCTCAGGATGGGAGTTTAATATTTTCTTGGTTATTGTGTGGGTCTCCACCCACTGATATTACACATTATAAAAATATGAACACTAACATATTCCATAAAATCCTGCCCCAGATTCACCCTATCATGTATACCCCCCCATATCCAACACCTTACACCAGTAATCCTCTCCTGCTATATTTGCCAAAAGAACAGTCCCAACAATGTAGTTTTAACCACAGATCTGCAAAACTGCAGAGTTCACCTCCTCCTTCACCTCAGTTCCATGGATAGCTTTCCTTCCAAGATCTGGAACAAGACAAGGATGTCCCCTGCAACCTCCCTTATTTAGCATTGTGTTAGAATCACTTAATCAAGCAATTAGGCAAGAAAAATACATAAAAGCATCCAAATTGGAAAGAAAGAAGTAAAAATTTCACTATTTGCAGATGACATGACCCTATGCATAGAAAACCCTGAGAAATCTACAACAAAGCTTCTAGAGTTCATAAATGAGTTCACTAAATTGCCAACATAAGAGATCAACATCCAAAAATGAGTACCATTTCTGTACACCAATAACAAGCAATCTGAGGAAGAAATAAAGAAAAAAATCCCATTTACAATAGTTACTAAAAGCATTAAATTCCTAGGAATAGATTTACCTACAGATGTAAAGGATGTGTACACTGAAAACTATACAACACTGCTAAAGGATATTAAAAAATACCTAATTAAATGGAAGAATATTTCCTGTTCATGGATAAGACTGAACATCAAGAAGTCAATCCTACCCAAACTAGTTTACAGATTTAATGAAATCCCATTAAAAATTACCATGGCAGTTTTTACTGAATTGGAAAATATTTGGGAACTATGTATCCAATAGGAGCCTAATTCAGCATATATAAAGAAATCCTACATCTCAAAAATGAAAAGACAGAAAAACCATTTTTAAAAATGGGCAAGAGATTAAATAGAAGAAATACAAATGCTAAAAAGCACATGAAAAGATGGTCAACATCATTAACTGTAAAGGAAATGCATATCTAAACTACAATGAGATATCATCTCACACCCATTAGACTTGTGGCTGTTAAAAAAAATAGAAGACTACTAGTGTTGGAGAGGATGCTAGTGGGAATATAGAATGGTCCAGCCATTGTGGAGGACAGTTGGTGGTTCATCAAGAAGTTAATTATGGAACAACCATATGATCCAGCAGTCCCACTGCTGGGTATATACCCAGAAGAATTAAAAGCAGATTCATGAACAGATATATGCACACCAATGTTCATAACAGCATTATTCATTATTGCCAAAAGTTGTAAGCAACCTAAATGTCTGTCAACACATGAATGGATAAGCAGACTGTAGTATATGCATACAATGGAATATTACTCAGCTGCAAGAAGGAATGCAGTATTAACACAAGGGATAACATGGATGAATCTTGAAGTCCTTATGTTGAGTGAAGCAAGCCAGACACTGAAGAACAAATGTTACCTGAGGTCACTGATATTAATTAAGTGTTTTGGGCAGACTCACATAGTTAGAGTATGGAAAATTGTTTACAGGAGCCAAAAAGGGAGTAGAGGTTGGTGAGTCACTGCTCATATGGGGAAATCTATGATAAAGTGGAAGTGTGTATTTGGCCAGTGGAGGGGTGTGAGAATGGTGCAGTGTTGTGATGGGTTTGGTGGTGCTAGTCCTTGAGGAATAGTAAAGTGTGGTTTGGGTTGGACTATCCATGGAAGGTGGAAGTGTGTAGTTCTGAAGTGGATGGGCATGACAGTGGGGCAGCAATGTGATTGGATTCAGCAGTGCTTCTCTGTAAGGGGTAGGGTGTGAGGTTGGGTTGGATCATGTGATTTTTCTTCATCAATTTATCAGTGTGGTTTATTCCACTAATTGATTTTCTTGTGTTGAAACACCCTTGCTTACCTGGTATAAAACCCAGTTGATCATGTTGTATAATTCTTTTAATGTGTTTTTTTATTCTTTTGCAATATTTCATTGAGGATTTTTGCATCTATATTCATTAGAGATATTGGTCTGTAATTTTCTTTTTTCATGATATCTTTCTATGATTTTAGTATTAGGTTGATATTAACTTCATAGAGTGAGTTTCATAGCATTCTTTCCTCTTCACTTGTGATTGGTTGTTAAGGTCTTCTATTTCCTCTAGTGTCATTGAAGGTGATTAGTGTTTTTCTAGGAATTTGTCTACCTCATCTACATTATCTAGTTTTTTGGCTTACTCTTTTTCATAGTATCTTCTTATGACCTCTATTACTTGAGGTGCCAGTTGTAATGTCCCCCTGCCATTTTTTATTTTATTTATTTGCATATTGTCTCATTTTTGTCATCTAAGTGTTTGTTGATTTTTTTGATCTTCTCAAAGAACCAACTTTTGATTTTGTTGAAATCCTCTAGAGTTTTATGTTTTCTATTTCATTTATTTCTGCTCTTATCTTTACTATTTCTTTCCTTTGAATTGGTTTGATTTGGGAATAGTTTGCTGTTCTTTTTCTGTTTCTTCCAGGGGTTCAGTTAGATCTTCAGTTTTAGCTCTTTCTTTTTTTCCAGGAGGTTCTGGGGATTAAGCCCAGGAACTTTTCATTGGAAGCAGGCACTCAACCACTGGGCTATTTCCACTCCCCAATGAGAGTTGGTTTTTCATTTGTTTGTTTGGGTTTGAGGAGGTATAAGGGATCTAACCCAGAACCTAGGACATGAGAAGCAGGTGCTCAACAACTTGAGCTTAGAAAAAATTTTTTTGGAAATGAGGGGAAAGGAGAGCTTGCTGAGAAGTAGGAGAGAATGATGGAAAAATACACCAAGATTTCTTGTGGGCTACTGTATCCAGACAGAGCAATCTGGTTTGTGTGTTTATCCTTATTAAACTATTGATTACACCTCCCCTTGCTAATTCCAAGGGGAGGGGCCCCACCTGTCATTGGCTACCCCACCAATGGTGGGGGCCAATGATGAGGACTGTTTGGAATATATGGGATCAAGGGGAAGTCCCAGAAAGAGAAACTGGGACCTTAAGTTTAAGTTGAAGATCTTGATGGGGTCTTGTGGGAAGGTTGTCTGTTGGTCATGCTGCTTTTTGGTCAGGCTGGTGCAAAGCACCCTTCAGCACTATGAAACAGAGCTAGTCTAGAGGTAATGACCATTGCACACCTGGCCAAACTGAGCCAATGCTGGCTCATCTTCTCCTCCTTTCCCTATATTAACCTGCCTCAACTGCCCCCTCCAAGAGTTCAAGTGCTTCTTCTTAAGGGTATGCTGAGGGGTAATGGTCATTATTCAGGAGTTACTTCCTGCTGGTTGGGGCAGTAGTGCCTGCCAGACAGGGCATAAACTTCTCTGACTACTCTATTGAAGTTGAGGGAGGACAGGTCCAGCAACTTACTTGGAACAAGATAAAATCCCCACATGACAAATAAGGCATTGATTGTGTAAGGAATAAAATTGATTAGAATTTTAAAGATAATTGTCCCACAAAAAGGATAAAGAGAATGGTGATGAACAGGCTAAAAAAGGGGACCAGCCTTTGTAGTTCAGCCATTTATGATCCACAAAAGTAAGATGTGCCTTCAGGGACTGCATCCTTCCAAAGTTGATGGGAAACAGCATTCTTCCTTTAGTTCTTTTATGTTGTTGGTTAATTCTAGGGAGAGATTGGGGTAGACCTCCTGAATTTGGGTATAAACTGCCAACCCCAGTTCCCACAGCAGTGGTTATGCTTAGAACAGCTGGGAGAGGTAAGAAGAGAGGCACTGCCCTAGTCATACACTCACAAAGACAATATAGGCAATAAGACAGGCATATGGCAAGCAAAATAAAGACAGTACTTAAGAAAGCCAGTCTTGTTTTATAGGCACTTTCATTAATTATTTAGAAAATGAATTAAATATACCAGGACTTTTATCAAGTTCAATTTCCCTCTGCATATGATCTAAAATAGAAGAGATATAGTTATAGTATTTAATACTAATTGATGCATTGCAGATCTGTTGAACTGCAGTTAAAGATCTAAGCTCCAGATTTGCAATACCATACAAATTATTTCTCCATGGGAGCAGGCAATAATGCCAATTGAGTTTAAGATCTACTTACATCACTGTGGTAATCATTACTCCACTCGGTATGCTCTTCACACAGCCAAGCATGCTGCAGCTCAGAGAGAAGCTAGGAAGGTAGGATCCAATATTTCACCAGCCTGGTGCATAGCACCCTTTAGCAATATGAAACAGAGCTAGTCTGGAGGTAATGTCCATTGTACGCCTGGCCAAATTGAGTCAATGCTGACTGCTGCAGGAGTCTGAAACTGTCATACTCTCCATATATTCAGGAATCTGTCCAGAGATGTAATAGGTACTTTTATTGTTTTAGGGGTTAGTGACTGACTTAGCCAATAACTCAAATGGAGAGGTAAAATGCAGAGTATGGAAGGTCTGGTTTAAATGTACAAGAGAGTTTGATGATACTGAACTCTATCTCTTAATTTTTGAAAACTTTCTAAGTACAATGCAATGTATATCATTTCATATGAATTTAACTATTCAGTACTTTGCTTTTTACTTTTCCAACTTTACCAAGACTACATTAATTATGGTGTTTCACTTCAGCAGCACAGGAAAAACTTTCTCCATCATATTATGTAAACTGAGCCATCCCAATGGAATCAAGGTTACCTTCCCTTACCACCACTTTAATATGCAGATTGAGGTGGCCTCTGACAGATTTTCCTGTTATGAAGTTACTTTTTATCATTAATATCAATTTAAGTTTCTAATTAATAATGGCTTCCAGGAATTAGCCATTTAAATGCTTCAGTTTAGAAGACGCTTTCACAAACTTCTTATGAGCAGAAGTTACTTTAACTTTAAACAACCTTATTAAATTAAATTAGTAACCAATGAAATTTACTTTATCCATTTAAGAGAAGGCAGATCTACATTTCCTTCTTTAACTTAATTTCATTAAACATGAATGTACACCTTTCATCATCTTAAAGATTTAATACATGAAATGTTAACTTATTTAATTGATATCCTATAAATTTAGGGAGATTACACTCAAGCTAAATAAAATTGAAACCATTATAGTTTATGCAAGGAATGTCCTTTTTCCTCCCTTTACAGGAGAATTTTTAGAATTTTTAGAATTTTTATTTAGAATTTAATAAAATTCTAAATGTGTGAGCAATCTTAAAAGCATACTGACTGCTAGGTTTAAAAATATAATTGTTTGTTTTAAAAATTATTCCCTTAGCATTCAAGGAGTTTTCCTTTACTTATTGAAATTGGTAATTGGATTATTAACCACCCTTATTTTAAGGCTGGTAGGTTTAAATTGGGGAATTACAGGGCAAACTGATTCTTAATTACACAGCCTGGAAGATATTGTTTTAATCTGACACACCTAACCCCTCCTTCAGAGCTCTTGCAAAGAGAAGGCCTTGGGTGTTGGGTAGGTCAAAGGTCTTAGGAAAATGTTTTTCCCTTTCCTAATTGTTTCTATATTCAGATTTCTATATGACCTTTCCATCCTGCTTAGCCTAATTTTGGCTTCACAAATATTCATTCATATATAAATGCATATTTAATTTGACAATTTGAATAGAACTCTTTTAAGAAATTTCATTTGTTGATTTGATATTACCATCCTGATATATAGAATTGTACAGTGAGGCTATTGGCAGGCACAAATAGAGAGTTAGCCACAAAAATACAGCTCACTATAAGCATATCATTCTTTTACAAAATAAGTTTAACTATAAAATAACATTTAAAAGAATTATTTGAAGGCTATTTCTAATTACTCTAATTTGCACTGTGACCATGCAGTTTTGCACAAGAATTTAGTTCTCTAATTATTGGCTTATAACCAAAATATGCCCAATGCTTTAAAATACAATTAACAGAATTTTTTGTTACTTCAGAGTTTTGCTTATTTCCCTTTTTGACTTTAATAGACCTTGGATGAAAAAAACTAATTCCAGTATATCCTCACTGAGGTCATTGAAGCTTCAGGAAAACTGGTTTTTCTCATGACTTGCTGCTTTTTAGGAACATCAACACTCAAGGTGGGAGGCCCTCTCCCCAGTCCTCAGTGGCTATACTGCAAGAGAGGACACCCAACCTGAGAGTCAAGTATTTTACCAGGCCACAATCACCTGGAGTCTCAAGAGAAAGGAGGGTCACTAATACCAGTTGAAGGACAGGAGACAGAGCTGTCCCAAGTTTGCTTTTCTCTGAGCCATAAGGGACAGAAATTATCATAAAATACTCATAAGCAAAGGCAAGGGTTTTGGCTAGACATGAAGTAACCATAAACAAAGACAAACTCAGTTTATAATTTCCATCACAATAGCTGAAATCTATGGGTGACCTGAGGCTAGTGAGCTAAAGCAAGGTTGTGGCTAGACCTAGAGTAACCATAAACTAAGGTAAACGTAGTTTAGAATTACCATCACAATAATAAGGTCTAGGCTAAATCCACCCTGTTATAGCAATTTCAGATATTACCCTTCTGCTGTTTTGTAATAAAGGCATCTTTAATTATCTTAACTCTTAGTTACAGTTTCCACTTTAAAACAATTTGGGGGAAGTGGATGTTGCTCAAGTAGTTGAGCTCCTGTTTGCCATAGAAGAGGCCCCAGGAGACATGCAGACACAGACAAGCACACAAGACACAGAAGACACAGAATGCACAGCAGGTGGACACAGTGAGCATAAGCAGCAAGGGGGTGGGGGAGATAAATAAATAAATAAAATAAATCTTTAAAAAAACAATTTGGGCACTTTTCTTTATTAACTAAGCAACTAAAGCAATTTTATTAGTAACAACTTTGCTAAGTTTTTCTCCTTTTCTAACAGTTGAGCTAATTCTACTTGTGAATCATACATCAAATTCAACTGCAATGAAGTATTGACATTTAAAGACTCATTTTTTGGGTTACCTTTCACTAATATCCAATTTGTAACAGGCAAACACCAAATCTGACTTATGAGTTCCTAAAGCATGAGTAGACTAACAAAGCTAAGGCAAGCACAGATTAGAACAGAAGAGAGAATTTTACACTTACTTTGCTTTGGGAAAGACTTAACTTTTGAATCACCTAGATATTAAACTCCCAGTGTCTATCCATGGCAAAAACCTCATGTAGGACCCTTCTGCTTAGTTCCTTCAGGAAAGTTCCCAAGCAGCTGCTAAGTATGGAGCTAAGTAATCCAGAGAAGCCCTGCCCATGACAATACATGAATTGGGGAAAGGGGTAAAGCCCTTCAAAGGTTTTTTCACTGGAAGGATTGAAGTGTTAAAAGGGAATAGGCAAGGAGCTAGGAATAGTCAGAACCCTTTAAATCTTAGTGCATTTCCTCATCCCTTTAAGAAGACTTTAAAAGGTGGTCTCTGGCCCCTAGATCTGTCTCTCCTCTCCTCCTCTTTTACACTGGCTTAACTGGAATTCAGGGTCCCATACAGAGCCCACTCTCAGCTATCCTGCAGCCACATGGTGTGGCACGAAAGATTAGCTTCTTTTTAGACTAGCAGTTGGCAGATCATCCCAGTTTCTGAGAAGGCACCCCAATGGGGAGTCTTCTGGAATCCTGGAAGAGATGCCCATTACCCTAGGGGAGGATAAATGCTTTCATCAGTCTGATTGGCACCCCACCACTAGACCTGACTGAAAGGATTGCTCACTGAGCCATCATCCTGAAAACTGGGGTGCACTGCTCACTGTCCTCACATTCTGGGGATTGGGAGCTTTATGTCTCTGGATATCCCAGAGCCTTAGAGGTTTTGGGGTCATCTTGGTCTAGTTCACAGGCAGAACACTAAATCTGGGCCCATCCTAGGAGAGGACCTGGCTAGAGACTTTCTTTTGCCTACTTTTCAGAGGTCTTAGGAGTTAGCCACGAGTGAACTCATCTAATGGTAACTCCCAGGGTCCAAGTTCTGCAGCTAAACCCAACATGAAAAACCCATTTTAAAAGCTAGAGACTAATTATTCTGTGACTTGCCAGATATTAGCTTCAGGGAGCTACCAATGGTGGGACCCATGCCTTGTTATCAAATACATTTTCAGCTTCTAAGGCATTCTAAAGCATCTCATAGCCCTAAAATGAGGACAGCAGTAGTTGGAAGATGAAAGGCATTTCTAATTAAAAGGAGTTAACTAGTGGTCTAAGGAAATTATACAATGTGTGATAGCAATTCTGAACTCACAGAGAGGGCCACGTACACTCCTACTCAACTTAGGCCACAAGGAGTTTTTCATCTGCCAGCCAGAACTTCCTTGGATCTACATGGCATGGAGGCTCACAACTACCACCTCTGAACAGGGAGCCAGAAGTCTGGGCAGAGTTTATGTCCTGTGGGAGCCTATCTAGGAACCCCTTTAAAATGGCAGGCTAAAATCACTTCTAATTAAAAGGAACTCACAGAGAGGGCCTCATAAACTCCTAGTAGACACCTGCTTGACTTAGTCCACATATCCAGTCAGCTCTCAAGGCTGGTTTCACCCACTGCCAGAATTTCCTTGGATCTACATGGCATAGGGGCTTGCATCTACCACTGAAGAGAGAGCCAGAAGTCTGGGCAGTCTTAGTTTTGTCCTTTGGGAACCTATCCAGGAACCCCTTTAAAATGACAGAACCAAAAGACTACACAGACAGGACTTAATTAAAACTCACCAGTCTCTGGCGGGGTGGGGGAGCACCACTTGCCTTTCTCTCTCCTGGCAATGGCTTGCCAAATGAAGCCACAGAAGTGTTGGATTCCTCTAGGTTCATGGCTATGTTGCATAAAAGAATTAAAGAATATGCCATTTGAGTTAGGCCAGTAAAAAGAATTTATTGGGAAATGGAGGAAAAGAACAGAGCTTGCTAAGAAATGGGAAAGAAGGATGGAAATATGCACTGAGATTTGGTGTGGGCTCCTTTGGGCACAGAAAACCTCTTCTTTTTTAATGTAAGCATTGAGGGCTATAAATATCCCTCTCTGCACTGTCTTTGCTCTGTCCCAGAGGTTTTTTTTCCCCTCTTTTTTTTTTTTTTTT
>JAQZBX010041176.1:0-22434 GCA_029593785.1 Cabassous unicinctus
AGTAAATATTTTCAGTTTTATGGACCACACAGTTTCTGTAACCACTTCTCAACTGTGCCATTGTGGTGCAAAAGTAGACAATATAAATATATGGGTGTAGTAGTGTTCCAATAAAACTTTATTTACAGAAACAGGCAGTAGGACAATTCAACCTGCTTGCTGTAGTTTGCTGACCCCTGATGTTGAAGGTTGATATATTAGGGAAATAAAACAGCGGGCTTGTTATGCATCTTAGTACACAGTTTATTTTAGAAATCATTAATTTAAAGAGAATCAAGTCAGCACTGCTGCATGGTATTTTTGTTTATTTTTCTCCATACCTGGCTGGCTTAGTGATTCAATGATGTATTTGCCAAAACGGATTGCCAAGCAAAATAGAAACAATACATGTATACATGTACCATAAATTAATGGGACTTTAATGTTGGACAGTATTTTTCTGGGTAGTGGTAGAGAAAGTTAAAACTTTCTATTGGATATTTGATTATTAAGCTCCTGCTCATCCTCCTTTCATTTCTCCTCCTCTTCCTTCTTCAAAATATTAGCAAAACTCTCACTAATATTTAGGGTTTATACGCAAGTATATAGTAGCAAATTTTTTTCATTAGTGAAAGAAAACTATATAATGGTCATTGAGATTTAGATACAAGAATTATCTGAATCAATAAACTAATTCCATACATATAGTAGAGAAATTGAGCCAGTTAAGATAACCTGAACTAAGAACCTGGGTCCTAAGACCCGGAAAAGTTTCTGGGTCTTATGAGGAGAATAGCCAAATAAATAGCATCTCCTAATGCTGGAGGAGAAGGAGAAAACTGGCAAAGAGGAGCATGGGAGGGTGGCAAGAGGGGAATGGGGAGGATGGGAGAAGAGAAAGTGGAAGGGACAGGGGAAGAAGATCACCTTGAGAGAAGATGGCCAGTGAGGGATGGCTAAGAGCTGAAGTGAAAACTGTGAACTTTCTGAAACCTGATCACAGGCTGTAGCTACAGGAAATGACATTGTAAATATCATGTTAGCATGGCACCCCAAAACTCAACCCTTCTTTTATTCCTTTTTCAAAGATGGGAAAATAAAGCAATTGCATGTTTCACTCTCGGATATGGAATATAGTTTCTTTCCTTCCTCCCTCAATCCCTCCTTCCCTCTCTTCCCTCCCCTTCTTTTCCTCTTCCTCCCTCACTCCTTCCTTTCTTCCTCCCTTCCTTCCTTCCTTCCTTCTTTCCTGTCTGTCAAATGTCAAATGGGAAGTTGACAGGTATTCTATTTTTACCCCAACCTCCAAGTTTCAAAAATAACCAAAAGGAAATTAATAACCCTTGCTATGATATTTTATTATAGCCAATATATCTATCTTTTTAACTAAAGTTTGCTGTTATAATGCTCTATAATGCTTCCTTCTATAATATCTCCCATGCATTTATATGTAAAGTTTGAATAATAATTTAAATAAATATTTGAATGTGAGTTAACAAAATCCAAGATAGAAGAGATTGAAATGAAAAATTTAACATATGTACACATACATATACACAATCCAATGCAGCATGCTCAAATAGCATATTTGGGGTGCTTAAGTTTCCAGTTGTTTAAGTTTCTTTTCATTTTTTAAATTGTCCTAGAACAATTACTTGAACAATCAAATTTCCTCCTGAAAACAAAGAAACAATGAAAAACAAGCCAAATTTTAATTCCAACGTTATTTTCTATGACTTTACCACCAGCATTATAATTAAATGCAGGAGGATTGTACCTTCTTTTGTGAATGGTCTGTTCAATGCTTTTGCCCATTCTTAAGTGGGTTGTTTGACTTTTAATTGCTCATTTGTAGAAGATCTTTATAAATTCTGTACAGAAGTCTTTTGTCATATAGGTATATCAATCATTTTCCCATGTCTCTGAGACTTAACATTTTTATTTTCTTACACGGTGTTTTTTCTGAGCAGAGCTTTTATTTTTTATGAAGTCAAATTTATCATTTTTATTATCTTTCATAGTTAGGACTTCTTTTTTCTGTGGAGGAAATTTTCACCTGTTCCATGATTATGAAAATATCCTTTAATGTGTTCTAGTTTCTTTAGAGTTTGAGCATTTGCGTTTATGTCTCCAGTTATCACACATGGTATGAAATAGGGATCAAGGTTATTTGTTTCCATAAAGATGGCAACTACCATTTGTTAAACTGACTTTCTTTTCCTCATTGAACTGTGTTGACACATTTGTGGCAAATCAACTGACTGCATATGTGGTTATATTTCTGGACTTTTCCATTCTATTATCTATTTGCTCATTGCTAAACCAGTGCTGAAATATTTTATTTCTACATATGTTACATAGCCCACAATACATTGTCTCTTTAGAGTCAAATATATTTTTAAAAAATTAATAATAAATAAAAAATCATCTCCAATAAGAAACAACCTTTATCATTTCTGATCTTCTTTTTTTTCTTTTCTGTAGGTATAAATTCCCATCATTTATCATTTTCTTCTGACTGAAAAATTTTAAAAACATATTTTTGTAGTGTGTTTTATTTTGCTAAAAGCAGCTGAGAGCAATATACCAGAAATGGATTGGCTTTAACAATGACAATTTGTTAGTTTAAAAGCTTACAATTCTAAGGCTGTGAAAATGTCCAAATCAAGGCATTGTCAGAGATGCTGTCTCATAGATGTTCAGCTGCTGGCAATTTTGGACTCCTGCCCCATAGCAGGATGCAATGGTGGCCCTCCACCTCTGTCTTCCCCTTCAGGATCAGTTTCTTCCCAAGTTCAGCTGTGGGAAATCAGGAACATGACATGGCATTGTTGCTGCTCATCTCTCTTAGCTTCATTGTCTCTGAGACTTTTTTTTCCTGAGTGTCTGCCATTCTTTTAGTTTATAAAAGATTCCTGTAAAAGGACTAAAACCCACCCACAATCTAATCAAAGGCCCTAAAGGAAGCAATCTAATCAAAAGTTCCCATCTATAATGGGTTTACAGGCATCAGAATGGGTTTGCTTAAAGAATATGATTTTCTGGGGTCCACAAAAGCCTCAAAACAGCACATTCCACTCTCTGGACCCCCAAAAGACACGGTCTTTCCATATGCAAAATATATTCATTCCATCACAATATTTCAAATGCCTTTTAAATAATTTTAGTACAAAATCTCATCAAAATCAGTTATAGGCATACAGTCTGTCTTGAGGCAAAATTCCCTTCCAGCTGTAGACTTATGAAATCTAGAAAACAAGTTTTCTGCTTCTAATATATAAAGGAAGGACAGTCATAGAATAAATATTCTCATTGCTGTAAGGTGAAATTGGAAGTAAACAAGGGCCACAGGTCTCATACAGTTCTGAAAACCTGCAGGACATCCTTCATTCCATTTCAAAATTTGAGAGTCATTTATAGAACCATCATTTCTTCTCCTTGGGGCTTCATGGAGTGGGAGTCCCACCCCTTCCAAGGGCTTGCCCAGGAGCCATGCTCCCTGCTCCACCCTCATCAAGATTCTGGGTGGGGGCTGAGCTCTAGGCCTCACTCTCCAAGAACACTGGGGTGACAGCCACATTTTCCCCAATATCTGGGCACATGCTCAATTCCCTCAGCACAGTGGGGTGGGGGTCAAACTCTCCTCATTCCCCAGGAAATGTGCTCCATCCTCTCTGAAGCCTGGGGTGGCTTGAACAATGGGGCAAAGGCCCACCCTCTTCAAGCTCTGGGGCATTCACCCTTTCTGCACACGTGAATGGGTTTGCTTTCTGGGCCCAAGAAGATGTCTTCAGGCCACATCTCAACTTCCATGGGACTACATTTGAAGTCATTTTTCCTTCAGTCTCTCCCTTTTCTATCATTTTTAGGTCAGGTTGGCAGTGATTCAATTCATCCAGATCTAAAAAAAAAAAATGAAAATTGTTGGTTTCACATGCAGGAAGCAGGGTCCATCCAGGCCATCAGACAGTAAAGCCTTTCCACAGATCTTTCCTGGGTAACTGTATTTCCAATCCTGGTTTACACTGAAATGTCTGGTTGTTTCCATGTTCAGTTAACTCTTCACATGGGACCCTATTCTCTGAGGACTATTTTCTGGAGGCTCAAAATTTCCCAAACTACCTATTTCTGTGCCCAGGAGTTCAGTTCTTGGCTTATCACTTTCTTCTCACATTTTGCTTTAAGCTGCAAAGAGAAACCAGGCCATATTTTCTACTTTTAGCTTGGAAATCTCCTCTGCCAAATATTCAAACTTGTCACTTTCAAATTCTGCCTTTCATCTAACATCAGAAGTCAATTTTGCCAAGTTCTCTGCCACTTTAAAATAAGGATTGCTTTCCTCCCAGTTTACAGTGATACATCTGTCACTTCTGTCTAAGGCCTCATTGGAAGTATCTTTAGTGCCCATATTTTTACCAACAGTCTGGCAATAACTTCTCTCAGCTACTTTTGTTTGAAAAAAGTCTTTATTTCACCTTTATAGTTTAAAGATTTTTAAAATTTTATACAGAGCTCTAGGTTTGCAGTTTGTTTTGTGCTCTCAGTATCACTCCCTTTTCTCTGAATTTTCTTAGCTTCTGATGAGATATTTGCTATCATTTTAAATTTTGTTTCTATTTATTTACTTACTTACTTCCTGTTGCCTTTAAGACTTCTCTTTATCTGATTTTCAGCAGCTTTTCTGTAATGCACCTAAGTATATTTATTACAATCTGCTGAGTCTTTGACTGCATGGGTCCTTCATCTATTTTGAATTAAAAAAAAGAGATAACCATTTTCTCCTAAAATATGTATTTTACTCCATTCTCTTTTACTTCTCCTGCTGGAACTGTGATCATGCATCGTGTGATACCTACCTTTGAAGACATCCCACATTTCTCATATGCTTGGGTAGTTGTTGTATTTCTATCATTTTTTTTTTTCTTGCTGTACTTAAGTTTGAAAGTTTTCTACTGAATCTGACCTTGAGAACTAGGATTTTTTATTTTGCTATGTCCAGTTGATCTTATAGTTTTTGCTTTTTTTTTAAATTTTATATATTTTATATTTGAATTCAGAAAGAAATTCTGTTTGGTTCTTTAATGGAGTGTTTATTTCTTTACTGAAATATATAATTTATTCACTCATATTTCATTCCGTTTTTTGGGAAACAGATAAATTAATGTCTATTGCAACCCAGCTCCTGAAGGGCACAGGTGGGGGCGGAGGCAAGATGGAAGGACATGCTCAGCACGCAATCAGACATGAGCTTTATTTAGTGGGACTTGCGACAGGAGAGGGTCTCTGAAGGCGGCAGTCCAGAGAATGAAGACAGCACTCCACAAGCAGGTGGGAAAATGGAGCAATTCAAAGGATCTCAGAACAAAGGCATTTCCTAGCAGAGCTACATAAGTAGGGTCTGGTGATGTTATTGTAAGAAGGAACTTTGCAGCCTGGGGAAATTACAGTCTACAATGCCATCTGTACATGGTTCTCCTGTGAGATTTGTTGCATTTTAACTTGTGTCCGGGGGTATGCAGGCAGCTGCGTACTGCCGGCTGAGTTTCCCTTAGTGAAGGGACCCACTGGACCCCCACACTACCTCATTATTTTGGTCCTGTGGGAGCTCAGTGTTTTAATCCCCCGTTTTAGTGCTTTTCACTGGATTTCTTACAAAATCGTCCCAAAAATGTTCAATTTGGGAGTCAGCCAAGCATGTGAGGAGTATTTGCATATATATTAGAGATCCACTTCTCTGGGCTCCTCCTTTCTGAATATTCCCTTCAATCTCATTTGCTTAATCCTAGTAAGACTGCTGCCTTCTGCTTGACCTTCATCCCCTCAGTGCTTCAGTGAACTGGGAAATGCCCCGAGGGCAAAGTCTACTAAAATGTGGAGATTTCATAGTTTGCTTTCTTCATTTCAAGGTTCCTGTATTTGTCTACTTTCCAGGTGTTCAGTTTTTATTTATTTAATCGCAATGTTTATAATTTTTACTGAACAGAGTATTTGTTTGATAAAAGCCACTCCATCAATACAAAGAATAAAACCTATGCACACTGTTCAGCTGTTCTTTATAATGAAAAATTTGAAAATTTTCTGCCATCTCTGAAGTGGTCTTGCCATCTTCTCCTGTCACCATATTCTCTGTAATAATTTGGGATTGGCGAACATTTTGGGACCTTTCAACAACTGCAGCTAATTGTAGGGACATTTTCTAGTTAATCTTTTTATTGTTTTCTTTCCTTCCTGGCTGGAGGGGTTTTCAAGGGCTTAGTGATTATTTTATTGTTGTTTGTTATTGTTGAGTTTCACTTTACCTAAAGCAACTTACTATTAATAATAGTTGACTTCTAATTTAAAAAATTCCACATATTATATAATCTAATCCCCCTTGCCCTGCTACTTTCCCCACCCCTTACATGCAGGCCCTGCTTTTTCCTTTACCACAATCATGCATTTTAATCAGAGTTGTTTATCAAGTATCTAGCCCAGCTTTTGTCCATAGTGATGGTTATACAATCCAGACCAGGCTATTTAGGGTCCTAGTCAAAGAATTTTAAAGCTGGAACTAATGGAAAATAAATTCTTAATTCTATATGGGAAAACTGGAAATATGTAGGGAAGTAGGGACAAATGAGAGACAAAGTTATAGAAATCTGATTGCATTTTCCTTGAATTTAGCAAACATTGAAGATCTTCCATCCCTGCCAAATGTTACACTTCTTTGTATTATGCAAGCTGGTTCAAAGTGGGTTTCTATTTCCTGCAGTCAAAAGACCCCTGGACCTTAGCATTATACAACTAATCTGTCTTTTCACAACTACCCATACCATAGGCAATCATTATTCCCATTGTTTAAGTGAGAATGCTGTGAAAGAAGAAATTTCAATGGCTATCTCACTGTCAGTCAAAGAATGAGACACTTTGGAATTTTCCTTGGAGGTCAATGTTTGGGGGAAAGAACAAAACTTAGAATAAAAAGCAAAAGTTCAGATAAATGTATTTTTAGATCTGTCTTGTTTCTGTACCTTCCTGCCAGTTAATGGGTTGCTTTTTGCTGCTTGGAACTCACTTGCTAGCATAAACTCTGATTATTTCAAGATTGTAGCTCTTCCATCACTATGCTTAATTAAAGGTCATGATTAATTGAAATTTTGGCACCTTATCAGGACTTGGATTTAATTCCAAATGGCAGAGTACCCTAGATTACAACTATTTCTGCAGCTAGTGGTTAATTTTACTGCCAGGACCAATCGTACTTTGATTGCTGTACTTTAATCAAGCTTCCCATCTCCCTGACTCAGCCATTACATACTCAAGAATTCAACATTTCTGTAAAAGGCTGCAAATTTATTTTTATATAATCACTTCAGCAGAGAATTGAATTAGAAACACACCATAGATTAGCAGCTCTCACAGCTGAGAAATTCTGAAATAATGATACTGTGATAAATAATTGTAGGGATTGTACATGATAATGTGCACAACTGGCTGCTCTTCCCTCCAGCATCCGTTACACTGTCCAGCTTCAGTACTTGGTAAGGTGGTAACACGCAAATGTGTCTGCAATATCCAAATTATGAAATTAAATGCCTTGAGCATAACACCTCAGGGACACCAAACCGATGCGTTTCCAAACATGCAGCAGAGTGAAAATTTAAATGGACATTGTATCAGTTAGGACAGGTTACATTTCAGGAATGGACAACCAAAATTCTCAATGGCTAAAACTAACCCCAGTTTATTTATGTTTGCTCTAAGAGGAATACTGTATCTAAGTATAATACTAAGGCTTGGAAAGGATGTGGGGATGGAGAACCCTCACACACTACAGTCAGAAGTATGAACTGTTACAGCTGTCCTGAAAAGAAAATGGCATTATTTATCAAAACTGTGTATGCTCCTTGACTCAGCAATTCCAATTTTAGGTGTATATTCCCAGAGAATGTCTCCCAAGGCTGTAAGGATGTAAATATAATTTTAAATAACAGAAAGGAATAAGATCTCCAGCATAACATATTTATATAAATTAAAGCTTTTAACCCACAAATATACAATATCTTTTACAAGACACACATATGTTTAAGTGCCTCCATGAAACATAGTTCATAAAGGACAGCTGGGAATAAGAATCCCAGGAGATTCCTATTATAGGAATAGGAATAGGATCAAAGAAGATGAAAAAATGTAAAATTAAATGTGAAATGTCATGCTGTGAAATGAGCAATATAATGACCTCAATTCTTTGACACAAGGTCAAATCAGAATTTTTAAAAAAGGAGAAAAGGCTCAAAATAATCCCTAAGGAAATTAATTTTATCCTTAACCATCTTTGGTCCATTGTGACCAAAGTCTGCAGGAATTCTTTATTTCTGGATATGGCCATCACTGGTTAATGTATTTTCCACATCTAAGGCATCTTTTCATCCATTTAATAATTAGTAATTTAATTCTTACTTTCTACCAGTCTTTGAGGTACAAATATGAACAAAATTGTGGTCTTCCCCTTATCATGTGGAGATAAAATAATATAAGGCTAAATTAGAATATTAAATAATGATAATAATAATAATAAAAGATCAGCAAACTAAAATGTGATGTAAACACCAGATTTGAATGGAATGAGAGACAGATACAATGATGAGAATTTGCGAATGCACGTCTGTCCATGGCTGCAGAACACTTCATGGGAAGGTGTCTACTCTCAAATGCCCAGCTTCTACCTCCATTTTTTTCTTTTTTTATTTACTCACTCATCCTTCTATCCATCCATCTATTTATTCATTTATTCAATAATTGATGACTAATGGCAACTCTAAACAAGCACTGTCCTAGGTACTGATAAATATATAAGTTGAGCAAAGATGGCCAAACTCTCTTGCAGAATGAAGCTTTTAGTCTAGCCATGCCAGGATTTAGAGATGGGCTCTGCCTTGGGACTGATACTAGGACAGCTGAACTGCCTATTTTTTCTCCAAATAGACATCTGTTTGCATATACAATACAAGGCTGAATTGAATTAAATATTTAGCTCTCTTCCAAAAGGAAATATTTTGTGCAGAAAGCTGTGAAAACATCAGAAAAAGCAAGATTAAATGAAAATGACATTGAATCAACATTTCCATCTGTCAACTCCCTTAAAACTAACTAGTGCTTAGAGAGTTTTCTTATTTAAGGTTCATTTGTGAATTCTAACAACAGAAAAATTTTATTAAATAGCTAATTGAGACATTTCTTTGAGATCTGGGGGAAGAACTTTAATTTTGCAATAAGAGTGATCAGCTTGCATTTGGAACAGGAGAACATAGACATAGATAAATAAAAAATGATAAATATTTGCACAAGAATGATACATGAATTGCCATTACAAAGCCATGTCCCCAAAAATATAAGGGGTAAGACCAGATTTTAGTTTAGTAAAATGAAGATATTAATTGAATTTTCTGCTGATATTTTTTTGAACATATTGAATATATTTACTTTTTCTTACAAAAAAATTACTGTTTAAAATTCAATATTTCAGAGAGGAGGCAAGATGGCGCTGTTTTAGATGGGCACTCATCATCATTCTCGCAGAGGACAGCTGATTGGGGACAGGTTCCTACCCAAGTGGGCTGTTCTGGGAGCCCACAGAGCAGAAGCCTTTGGGACATCAATCTGCAGGGAGCTGGACAGGGAGGTGGATAACTCAAGATAAAACTGGAGCATAGTAAAAAGCAAAGAAATAGAAGAAGAAGAACAAAGTGTCAAAGAGAAAACTTAGCACACACACAGAACCACCAGATAAATAAAACTCTAGAGCAGAGAGAGAAGCTCATGAGCTGAATAAACCCATCAAAATAAAATGATGACGACAGGGCAACAAAAAATTACAAAACATACTGAGAAACAGGAAGTCTTGGCCCAGTCCAATGAAGAAACTAAAAACCAGGATGAGATGCAGAACATCAAACAACTAATCAAAGCTGTCCAAAGAAATATAATGGACCAACTTAATGAAGTGAAGGAGGAGATTAAGGATACTAAGAAGAAACTGGTTGAACATACTTAAGAAGTTTTAAAGATGTATAAGAAGATAACAGATATGATGGTGATGAATGGCACAATCCAAGAAATCAAACAGATGCCAGAATCACATAACAGCAGATTTAAACAGGCAGGAGAAAGAATTAGTGATGTGGAAGACAGTACATCTGAAAACAAACAGATAGTAAAACAGATAGATAAAAAGATAGAAAAAAACCAGCAGGGACTTAGGGATTTAATCAACAACACAAAATGCACAGACATATGCATTATAGGCATTCCAGAAGGAGAAGAGAAGGGAAAGGGATCAGAAGTAGTGTTGAAGGAAATAAAGGTTGAAAACTTCCCAACCCTATTGAGGAAGATGGATGTACATGTCCAGGAAGGACAATGCACCCCAAACAGTATAAATCGCAACAGGCTTAATCTAAGACATATAATTATCAAAATGTCCAATGCTGAAGACAAAGAGAAACTACTCAAAGCAGCAAAATAACCATCACATACAAGGGAAGCAAAATAAGATTAAGTGCTGATTTCTCATCTGAAACCATGGAAAGAAGAATACAGCGGTATGACATAGTCAAGGTACTAAAAGAAAAAAAAACTTCCAGCCATGAATTCTCTATCCAGCAAAGCTGGCATTCAAAAATGATGGAGAGTTCAAAATATTCACAGATAAACAGAAATTAAGAGAGAATGCCAATAAGAAACCTGCACTCCAAGAAATACTAATGGAAGTTCTACAGGTTGAAAGGGAAAAACAGGAGAAAGCGAGTTGAAGGAGAGTGTAAGAACAACTAAAAAGACAAAAACAGAAATAAAAACATTATGACATACATAGACTCTAAGAAAATATGGCTGATATAAGAAATTTGTTGAGGTAATAACACTGAATGTTAATGGATTAAACACACCAATCAAGAGACACAGATTGGCAGAATGGATAAGGAAATATAATCAATCTATATGCTGTCTACAAGAAACCCACCTTACACCCATGGATTCAAGGAGGCTGAAAGTGAATGGCTGGAAGACAATTTTACAAGCAAACAATAACCAAAAAAGGGAAGGAGTAGCTACCCTAATATCAGTCAAAATAGACTTTAAATGCAAAAGTATTGTAACAGACAAAGATGGACACTATATATTAATAAAAGGGGTAATCTTTCAAGAAGAAAGAACAATCATAAACATTTATGCACCTAATCAGTGCTCCTCAACATACATAAGCAAACACTGGAAAACTAAGTGGAGACATAAATGCCTCTACAATTATAGTGGGGGACTTTAATACAGCATTATGAGCATTAGATAGAACATCTGGACAGAGAATCAGTAAAGAAACAAATACTCTGCATAATACATTAGAGGATCTGGACCTAATAGACATATACAGAATGCTACACCAAATTCAGTGGGATATACATTCTTCTTGAGTGCACATGGATCATACTCCAAGAAAGACCACATGCTGGGCCACAGAACAACTCTCAATGAAATCAGAAATATTGTGATTATACAAAGTAATTTCTCTGAACACAATTGAGTGAAATTGGAGATCACTAAGGGCCAGAGAACCGGATGAGGCACAAAGATATGGAAGTTAAAAAACACCCTCTTAGACAAAGAGTGGGTAAAGCAGTAAATCTCAAAAGAAATCAGTAACTACCTTGAAACAAATGAAAATGACAACACAACATATCAAAACTTTTGGGATGCAGCAAAGCTGTACTGAGAGGGGAATTCATGGCCACAAATGCATATATTAAAAAAGAAGAAAGAGCTAAATTTGAAGACTGCACAACTGGAGGAATTGGAGAAACAACAACAAACTAACCCCAAAGGAAGTATAAAGAAGGAAATAACAAAGAACAGAGCAGAACTAAATGAATTAGAAAATAAGAAAGCACTAGAAAAAATAAACAAAACCAAAAGCTGGTTCTTTTAGAAGATCAATAAAATTGACAAACCCTTAGCCAGACTAACAAATAAAAAGAGAGAGCAGATGCAAATACACAAAATAAGGAATGAGGAAAGGGATATCACTACTGACCCAAGAGAAATAAAGAGGATACTTTGAAAAATTATATGCCAACAAGAATGATAATTTAGAGGAAGTGAACAAATTCCTAGACACTGACAAGTAGCCTACATTGACGAAAGAAGAAATTAATGAACTCAACAGTCCAATTAAAATAAAGAGATAGACTTAGTCATCAAAAGTCTTCCAACTAAGGAGAGCCCAGGACCAGATGGCTTCACAGGTGAATTCTACCAAATATTCCAGAAAGACCAAACACCAATCATGCTTAAGCTCTTTCAAAAAATAGAACTAGAAGGAACATTGCCTAACTCATTCTATAATCCCAACATTACCCTAATATCAAAGAACCAAACAAAGATACCAAAAGAAAGGAAAATTACAAACCAATTTCTCTAATGAAACTAGATGCTAAAATCCTCAACAAAATACTTGCTAATCACATTCAACAGCATATCAAAAGAATTATACACCATGACCAAGTGGGTTTCATCCCGGGTATGCAAGGATGGTTCAACATAAGAAAATCAATCAATGTAATACACAACATAAACAGATTGAAAGAGAAAAATCACATGATTATTTGTATAGATGCAGAAAAAGCATTCAACAAAATACAGCACCCTTTCCTGATAAAAACACTGAAAAAGTTAGGAAGAGAAGGAAACTTTATGAACTTGATAAAGGGTATATATGAAAAACCCAAAGCTAACATCATCTTCAATGGTGAAATCCGAAAAGCCTTCCCTCTGAGATTGGGAAGAAGACAAGGATGCCCACTATCGCTGCTCCTATTTAGCATAGTCTTAGAAGTACTTACTCCAGCAATGAGGCAAGAAAAAAATATAAAAAGCATCCAAATGGGAAAAAAAGTAAAAATTTCATTACTTGCAGACAGCATGATCCTATTCATAGAAAGACCTGAGAAAGATATAAAAAAGATTCTAGAACTTTTAAAGGAGTTCAGTAATGTTGCAGGCTCTAAGATCAATGCTCAAAAATCAGTAGCATTTCTGTACACCAATAACAAGCAATCTGAAGAGAAAATCAAGAAAAAAATATCATTTACAACTGTAACTAAAAGAATCAAATACCTAGGAATAAAATTAACTAAAGATGTAAAGGGCTTATAAACAAAAAACTACACAACACTTAAACAAAATCAAGCAAGACTTAAATAAATAGAAGAATATTCCCTATTCATGGATAGGAAGACTAAACATCATGAAGATATCTATCCTACCCGAACTAATCTACAGATTTAATGCAATCCCAATAATATTCAACACTGTATTTTTTAAGGACTTGAAAAAATCTAACTACAAAATTTATTTGGAAGGATAAGAGGCCCTGAATCACCAAAGATATATTGAAAAAGAAAAATGAAGTTGGAGGTATCATGCTACCTGACTTTAAAATATATTACAAAGCTACAGTGGTCAAAACTGTATGTTATTGGCACAAGGGTAGACATAGTGACCAATGGAACCAAATTGAGAGTTCTGATATAAATACTTACATATACACTCATCTGATATTCAACAAGGCTACCAAGTCCACTCAGTTGGGAGAGAATGGCCTTTTCAACAAGTGGTGCTTGGAGAACTGGATATCCATATCCAAAAGAATGAGAGAGGAACAACATCTCACACCTTATACAAAAATCAACTCAAGATGGATCAAAGATCTAAATATAAGAGCCAAGACCATAAAGACCTTGGAAGATAATGTAGGGAAGCATCAACAGGACCTTGTAATAGAAAATGGTTTCATGAATTTCTCACCCAAAGCACGAGCAGCAAATGAAAAAAATAGATAAATGGGATCTCCTCAAAATTAAAAACTTTTGCAACTCAAAGGATGTTATCAAGAAAATGAAAAGGAAGCCTGCCCAATGGAGAAAATATTTGGCAGCCATATATCTGATAGGAGCCTGATATCCTGCATATATAAAGAAATCTTACACCTGAAAAATAAAAAGACAAACAATCCACTTAAAAAATGGGCAAGTGTCCTGAAAAGTCAATTCTCTATGGAAGAAACAAAAATGGCTAAAAAGCACATGAAAAAATGCTTAACATCACAAGCTATTAGGGAAATGCAAATCAAAACTACAACAAGATACTATCTTACACCCATGAGAATGGTGGCTATTAAAAAACAGCAGACTATAAGTGTTGAAGAGGATGTGGAAGAATGGGAACACTCATCCTTTGCTGGTGCGATTGTGGTATCTGGAGGACACTTTGGCAGTGTCTTTATAAACTAACTATAGATCTTCCATGTGATCCAGTGATTCCACTGCTGGGTATATACCCAGAAGAATTGAAAGCAAGGACACGGACAGATATATGCACACCAATGTTCATAGCACCATTGTTCACTATTGCCAAAAGTTGGAATCAACCCAGGTGCCCATGAAGAGATGAATGGATAAACAAAATGTGGTACATACATACAATGAAATATCACTCAGCTTTAAAAGTAATAAAGTGCTAACACATGGGATAACATGGATGAATCTTAAAGACCTTATGTTGAGTGAAGGAAGCCAGGCATTGAAGGATGAACAGTACATGACCTCACTGATATGAATTAAGGAAACTGAGCAGTCTCAGAGAACTACTGTCTGAAAGATAGGTTTACAAGAAAGAGAAAGAAAAGAAAAAGTTGTGAGCCATCACCTATATGGACATAATCCATGGTAAAGTGATAGAGTGTACTTGCGTATTAAAGGGATAGGACAAGTGGATAGTGATATTATTGGGTTGGTGGTACAGGATTGACAGGTGGTAGCTTGGGAAGGGTGGGTTGGAATATCCAGGATACTAGGGGAATAGATGGGAGAGGGATCAGGTGAACACTTGAGATTTGTGGGTATGAGGTTGAAAATACAGAGTTGGGAATGCTCTTATGGCAATATGACAAGGAAGTGTCACTGGTTTAGGGTGTTGGTTGGGCGGGGGGTCAGCATTTGGGACAAGGCACACCTGGAACAGGCTTCTAGGGAGTGTGTGACTGTTCATCCTGTCATCATGTGTTGTATCAGTGGGTGGAGACCCACATAATGAGGGGGAAGGGGATGGACTCCCATCTTGGGGAGGACTGATTCACTCAGAAATAGACAGGCAGGCATCTCTCAAGAGCAAAGGCGGTTCCTAATAGGGGAGGACAAACCAGTGTGTCAAGACCTCTTGTTGCATGTAACTATGAATCTTGTCATCCAATGAGTCAAGCCTGGGGGTCATTGTGGGCCCTGGGGAGATGGGAAGGGAGGAACAAAATAGATCAAACAGGGGGTATTTAGTGGTCAGGGGAAATGTTTTTCATTGTCTTATAGTGATAGACACAGGACATAGTAAATATCATCAAAATTTATAAAATTGTACGGTGTAAAATATAAATCATACTGTAAACCATTGACAATGTTTAGTAGCTATGTTTCACTATCTGTATATCAGTTATAACAATGCTACCATTCACATACAAAAAGGTTTTAATACGGGGTGAGGAAAGGGAGAGGAGGTTGGGTATATGAGAGTCTCTGGTATTCTGTGTGTGACTTTGCTGTGACCTAAAACTTCTTTGAAAATTAAATGTAAAAGAGTGAGGTTCTGGGGAGTGAAAGGGGGAAGGTGCCACGGTACAGACTGGACACCAGATTTTGCAGTGATAAAAGACAAAATTTCAAAAAAAAAATTTTTTTAATAAAATTTTTTTTCCATTTCCTGAATATCCCAATCTTTTATTTTATTTTTAGTTTTTTTCTTTAAGTTTTCATGTATTTTATCTCTTACATTTAAACTTATCATTATTATTTCATTTTCCTGTTAATTGTATTTGGCTTCATCTTTAAAGAAGCTTTGGATCACAAGAAGGATTACAACTGGGGTGGGAGAGGATCGTTGGTGGGGGGGTGTCAGGGATGGGGGTGCATGGGAGGAAGTTCCCCTGAACATACATACAAGGTATATAGGTATATAAAATTGTTCATATGCTCATGGGGCATGATCAAAGTGGGTGGAGGATCATTCAATAAATGAGAGAATACTGAATTCCCATCCTGGAGAGCTCTGCCACATTCTCCATGGGAGCAGCAACAGTCCCCCAAGTACAGGAGTAGTGTCTGGCAAAGGAGGATGATCCACGATGGGTCCTTGTTATTGATGACTAGCCTTAGAGTCTTTGCTCTTAAAATTGAAACTTAGCCTATTGTTATGGAGTGCCTAAGGGTTGCCTCCTGAGAGCCTCCTTATTGCTCAAATGTAGTCTTTCTCTAAGCCAAACTCACACATGAATGCATGACCTTCCTCCCAGTGTGGGACATGACTCCGGGGTATGAGCCTCCCTGGCAATGAGGGATAACTACCAAGTGCCAACTGGCAATATGACTGGAAATAGATCTTGAATAAAAGGGGGAAAAGGTAAAGACAGATGAGTTCATATGGCTAAGAGACTTCAAAGTGAGTCGGAAGGTCATCTCAGATGCAACACTTATGTACATCTCAGTAGGACCTCATAGGCTTCCAAAGTAGATATCACCCCAAATAGATGGGCTCCTGGGGGCTCTGGAGACACCCAGGTCCTATGTCAGGGCGAATAGCTCTGCAGTTTGGTGCCTTATCAGTGGGCCATACTTTGGAATCTGTGCTGCTGAGAGTGACAGAATTGGACTCTAATGTCTTTCCTGCACATGGTTTATCTGTCCCTTCTATTCAAACCTATATGCAGTGCTGGAGTTTGTAGGTGTACATCCAGAGACTGGAGTCTTTGGGCTGTCCATGTGCCAGCTGAGCCTGGAATCTTGGTGGAGTTGCAAATCTTACTTTACAGCTCAATGGACTCACCAAGGACACCAGGCAGGGAGATGATGATGGACAACGGTCATCCCAGGGAATGGAGAGAGTCTGCAGCTTCCGGCAGTATAATCCCACTCATCTTATCCATGGAATATAAGCCCCCTCTCACTTGGAGGTGGAGTGGAAATCACCATCCCAGACTCCTCAGGACTGGAGGAAGAGCTATGGAATAGAGTGGACTAACTGGTATTCTCTTATAGACAAATTGTGATTCAAGCAATGGAGGAAATTACAACATTAATGTGGAGCCAGTGGCCACTGGACACTCTGGGGGCAGAGAGAGCGGAAAGCATTTGTAATACAGGGGCTTTTTCGGCACCTGGGAATTATCCTGAGTGACATTGCAACGACAGATATAGGCCATTTTACATCAGAATATAACATGCAGAACTGTGTGGGAAAGAGTGTGGTCTACAATGTGAACTATGGTCCATACTTAATGGCAAAGCCCCAGGATGTGTATATCCATTGCAGGTGATGTGCCACACTAATGAAGGATGTTTATGTGGGAGGTTGTGGGAGGTGTGGGAGGTGGGGCATACGGGTATCCCTATAACTTTTGTGTAACATTTATGTAATCTAAGTATTTAAAAAAAAATAAAATAAATTATTTTAAAAAATTCAATATTTACTGACTTTTATTTCCAGATAATTTATTATATAATATATATGCTTGTGATTTTAATACCGTTATCTGTGGAAAACAAGTAAGTGCACAAAATAAAATTTAAAAAATTTGTTTTTAAACAAGTGCAAATATTTTAGTCTATGTGATTCTAGAATTTTTGTCTTTACAGACACACACATACCCACCACACAAACATATACACTCATGCTTTACATTATGCATTGTTTGTTTTGCAAACTTATTTTTTCTTAATAATATTTCTTGAGTGTTCTTCATCACTTCACTCCTACAACATTATTTTTAAATGAGGGATAATTAGTATACAATATGGTTCACAATGAGTTTTAATTTTTGTTTTCTTGAGGTACCTGGGCCAGGGATTGAACCCCAGACCTCATATGTGGGAAGCCAGCACTAAACCATGAGCCAGCTTGGTTTCTCTGAGCTGGTTTTCTCATTTTTTCTGCTTCTTGTTTGTTTTTGTTTATTCTGGGGTCACTGGGATCTGAACCTGGGATTTCCTATGTGTGAGGTAGGTGCTCAACTGTTTGAGCCACATCTGCTCCCCCCAGAATGACTTTTAACAAATGTGTGTACCGATGCAACTAGCACCCCAAAAGATGTAAAGAATATATCACCTCTTCAGAAAGTTTTGTCATGTCACTTAGCAATCACTACCTCAAACAACACTTCTGCCTCAGGCGATGCCTGATCTGATTTCTATCACTATAGATTACTTTTGCTCTCCCAAAAAGTTCATTTAAATAGAATCATAGAGTATTCATTCTTTTGTGTCCAAATTTTTGTCACATGCTCATATATGTTGCTACATATATCAGTAGTTCATTCCTTTTTATTGCTGAGTATTCTGTTGTATTAATGTATCACATTTGTAAACCATTTGCATTGTTTCCATGCTTTGACTATTATGATTGAAGTTTTGGACATTTGAAACAGGTCTTTTACAAACAAGTACATCATTATATTAATGGCTGTCTTTTATTCCATGCTATCAATATAATTGAAATATTTACTCTTGCTCTATTAACTGGCAATTAAATTATTTTCATCCATCTCTAGCAAAACCAAGTCTGGTGTTTGAGAATATATTTTTAATCTAAGTATTTGCACATATATTTGACTTTTTTCTGGAGATAAATTCCCAACATTTGAATCACTTGCTCAACAATTTAGATATATATTGAAAAAATCGATTGATAATTTTTATATGGGTTTTCAACCATATAAAAATACCTTTATTTTTCCACAAGTATAAAATGATTAAATATTATAATTTCTTTTATTTCTTTCTCTCTCCTAGGCACTAGGTGTGAGAGTGGTTTGGGGGTGCTCTGCTAGGGAAGAGGCAGAAACTCTAGACGCTATGTAGAGGCAGTTTCATTCAATAAAGGAGTTTTAGATATATTAAATGATTATAACAATTGAGCAATCACAAAAAAGAAGAGCAATTAATTAAAGACATAGGAAAGAATGAAAGTATATACAACCAATCACCAAATCGGGGAAAACTCAACATCTGAACTCTCACGTGGCTGGGGGCCCCTTTGCAGCCAATCAGAATACCGATTGGAAAAATGGTCCCAGGCAGGGCATCCCCTGCTGGGTGAGGCTCTGACTGGCAGCTTAGGGGCTACATTTTTTAAGGGGTTCTGAACCTCAGAACTCCAATGTGTCTTGCAACTCATGAGGAATGACCTCATCGAAAGTAACTGAATCCATCTGGCAGGGGGTAGCCAGCCCACCACAGGAGAGACACGGTGTCTCAAGGGGTCTTTGTTCTATTCTATTTATGGTTCACTGAACAGGGACACAAAGGTTTTTAGCTTTTAGTTTTACAGGGGATACAAACAGGATGTGTAAATATCACATCTGGTGACTTGCTCCTTCTAAACATTTGTTTTTTGGGTAATGGATGATGGGCTTGCCTGCATAGCAGTATTATAACATTCCATAGGACAAAGGACATCATTCACAATTTAGGCTAAAACAGCAAAGACTATTGATCAGAAAGCTTATGAATTCAAAATTCTTAATAACAATTTTCTTATAGTACATCAGAGGGACAGAAGGTATGGAAGCTGGAGTCTTTTGTGGACCCCAGAAAATTATGTTCTTAAATTAATCCAGTTCTGTGGGTAGATTCAGTTAAGGGACTGTTAGATTGTGGCTTACTGACACTGAGCTTAAGCTATGAGTCCAAACGCAGAATGCTTCATTCCAGCCCCTGCTCTTTTCACACCCTTGCCAAACCACAGAACATTCTCTCCCCCAAAGACAAGGCAGTCCTCAGAAAGTTACTCCCTACCCTGAGAACAGCAAGCATGGTACTTTTCCACTCCATATCTTCATGCCCCTCTCAAAGCCCACCCAACTCTGCCAGTTCAAAAGGTACTCCCCAGCTCAGCCAGATGGGTTGAAGTCTCTCTTCAGACTCCCACCATGCCAGTGATCTAATAAACTTCTCTGCCTGAAATTTGGTCTGTCTCTGAGTCTCATTGAACCAGGACCTAACAGGGACCTTCCTTTTGATTAGATCACTTTGGTAGGGCATGGCCCAGGGTGGGTCTTATTCCTCTTACTGGACCTATATTTCTAGTTGTATTAGTCAGCCAAAGGGGTGCTGATGCAAAATACCAGAAATCAGTTGGTCTATAAAAAGGGTGTTTATTTTGGGTAGAAGTCCACAGTTACCAGGCCATAAAGCATAAGTTTCTACCCTCACCAAAGTCCATTGCTGCGTGTTGGAGCAAGAAAGCTGCTGACATTTGGCAGGGTTCAGATTTCTTGGGTTCCTGTCTTCCCAGGGCTGTGTTTCTCTCCAGGCTTAGCTTCTCTGTTTTCTGTACAAGGTCAGCTTTAGAGTATGAGGCTCTCTAGGCTTTGCTTCTCTCCACAAGGCATGCTGTACACTATCAGACAAATGGCTTGTCTCTATTCTGGAGCCTTCTCTCCTTCCTCAAGAGGAAGCTCTTTTACTTCCTGGGGCTCCAGCTCAAGACTCCAAGATCAAAACTTCTACTCAAAACTGCTCCAACAGTGTCCTTTGCCATGTCTTTTATCTTCAGTTCCCCACCCACCAAGGGGTGGGGCTCAACACCCTACTGATGTGGCCCAATCAAAGCCCCAATTATAACTTAATCATGCCCAGATGAACAGATCAGTTTATCAGCATAATCCAATATCTAATTTTGGAATTCATAACTTCATCAAACTTCCAAACTGCTACACTGGTTGTCCAGCATCCTGAAACAGATCACCATTTCCTTTTAGGAATCCTCCTGCCACATTATGTAGAGTCTAAATGGACTGGTTAATATCTTATGCCCAATTTCCCTCAAATTAAGGGTACATGCAAAGGACTACAGGTAGATACACACTCCCCATGTAATGTTTCAGAAATTAGAGACACAAGGAAACAGCAACTCAACCAAATTTGGCAGTAGCTACAGCATCTCCACTGTCAGTGTCACAGATGCCAATGTTGCAAATAGGGTGTTCCTATTCAGTGTAAGCAGTAGGGGTTTCTTCATGGAAGCATTTTTGTGACATCATTTTATCATTGTTCATGGCTGTTTAACTCTGCCCTCCGCCCACCCCACCCCCATTTTCAGGTTTACCACAGTGTCTCAGACTCACAATATTCTCTTATTAAACTCATCTCTGCCTAAACAAGCTCCATATTACATTTCAGTTGCTTGAAACTGAAAAACACAACATGTAAATTTAGTAAATCCAAGCAGAATTTCCTGATTTTACAAGTGAATTTATAAGTGTCCTTCTACTTGTATGCATTTTTTCTTGACCTTATTTTTCCTGTTAGTTCTCTTGTTTCTTACAGTTTTTTATATTTCAGATAGTAATCCATTCTGTAGCACACAAAGCAAATATTTTCTCCAGGTCTGTCAATATTATAACTTGGTATGTTCTCCTAATGAAAATGTGAAATTCTGTAAAATATGTACACACACTTGGATTGAAGATCATGCATAATGTCCAAATTTCTTTTCTCCTTCTATGTGAAACTTTTCCTATTCCTTTTTAAACTTCTCATCTTTTTCTGCTAGTTCATTCTTAAACAAACAAAAATACAAAAAACCTGCTTAGAATCAAACTATTATTGGAACAGTCTGTATTTTCCTTCCTCTTGCACTGACAAATAAATATGTCACTCCAGCTTTATGCAGACACAATGGATTGTTGAAAGGGTCTTGTATTACATTGGTATTTTAGAAATAGTTTTCTCATATATCTGTGGATTAGCCTCATAATAGTTTTGTGATACAGGCAAGGATAGCATTAATATATTGACTTTTGCAGATAATATTATAAACTGAGGGTGAAAAAAAACCCTAAAGTTCATGAGGTGTGGAAACAAATATCATGATTTTAGTTTTTCATAATGTTATTCTTTCTATTAAATTCCTTAGAAGACAAGAATTAAATGGGATTTTAACCAAATATTAAAGTTGATTTAAAATCCATCATAGAGCATGATTATTTTGGTGATTTTACAAATTGTTTCTTTTGCTGTAAATTCTACAAAAACTTTCTAAAAATTAAAGAACACTGGAAACTAAATTCGACTTCCACTTTTATACTGTTTCCATTTTTTTCCGGAAAAAGAACTTAAAAAACATAAGCTTGCTAGAACAGATCTTTTGTTTATACTAAAAAAAAAAAAATGGTGGAAAAAGTTACTATATAACTTATATGTGGAATGTTGTATTTATCTGTCCAGATCATTAGGAAAATGTTCAAAGATAAAAACAAAACAAAACAAAACATAATATGGTTGTGATCCTTAAACTATTTTATAGACCATAGTTTAGTCTAAGCTAAAATGTTTTTTTTTTTCACTCATAATAATCATCCTTCCCTCAAATTTCTTTCAACAA